>CP135572.1:37936-61176 GCA_032401905.1 Swietenia macrophylla
TTTGTTGTCTTGTTCTTTCTTCTTGTAGTTACTTTCAATTGGTGTTGATGCTTGCCTTGCTCCCAATTTACCTGTTTCACCAAGAAAATCAAGTGTGTATTTCCTTTGACATAGAGAGAGTCCCTCTTTAGAATGTGCAAACTCTATGCCAAGGAAATACCTTAAGTATCCCAAGTTTTTAATATCAAAGGTAGACATAAGAAAGGTTTTAATACATCTAATGGCATGAAGATCACTTCCAGTAATGATAATGTCATCCACATATATAAGTAAAATGGTAATGCCATGATCAGTATGCTTAGTGAATAGAGATGAGTCAGCTTCACTCTTGGTGAAGTGTTGACTCTTCAATGCATTGTGCAACTTAGAGTACCAAGCTCTTGGGGATTGTTTTAGACCATAGATGACCTTCTTAAGTCTACATACGTAGGATTCTGGGATACTTTTGCCATTTGAGGAATTTTCATGTAAACCTCTTCTTCCAATTCTCCTTGAAAAAAGGCATTGTTGACATCCATTTGATACAACGGCCATTCATAGTTAACAGCCAAAGAAATTAGTACCCTAATGGTGTTCATTTTAGCCACAGGTGCAAAGGTTTCGGTATAGTCTATTTCATATGTTTGGGTAAAGCCTTGGGCTACTAGTCTAGCCTTATACTTGTCAATTGACCCATCGCTTTTTAGTTTAGTCTTATACACCCATTTGCACCCTACAGGCTTCTTTCTTTGGGGAAGAGGAACAATTTCCCAAGTCTTATTTCTAGTTAATGCATCTAACTCCTCATGCATGGCTTTCCTCCAAATGGAAGAGGATTCGGCCTCGTAATAGTTTGTGGGCTCTTGAAGCCCGTCAATGGTATTGAGAAAAGCCTTGTATTGATCTTTGATATGATCAAGGGTGTAAACATGATGTATGGAATCATTGGTGGCATGGTTTCCATGGTAAAAGACCCTGTTGTGCATCCAACTAGAGGCTGGTTTCTTGATTTTAGTAGACCTTTTAAGAGGAGGTTGATTTGGGATGTGATGATGGTCATTTTCCCTTGAGTCCATTTCTGCTGTGTCATGAAGAGTGTCATGGGATATGTCATGAGATGCATCATGCGAACTGTCATGTGAGGTGTCATCTTGCAATGTGGTAGATTCATGCTCATCATGTGATATATTTTGTTCATGCTCATTATGAAAAGGTGTATCTTGATTATTGATATGATATGGTTCATTGTGTGTGACTTTTAAATAATCATGATGCCTATGAATGGATTTGGTTTTGCTCAAGGTTTCTACAATGGGCCTAGGAACAACATCATGAGTGGTCTCTCCCTTAATACCATCGTTATTGTTTGCAAAGAAAGGTTCATCTTCTAAGAAGGTTACATTTCTGGAGATGAACAGTTTATTAGTATTATGTTCAAAACACTTATACCCTTTTTGTGTTGTGGAATACCCAACAAAAATGCATTTCTAGCTTTTATAGCTGAGTTTGTCTCTTAAGTTATTAGGAACATGAACATAGCAAGTGCATCCAAAAACTTTCAAATATGCAATTTTAGGTTTTTGGTTAAAGATTACCTCATGGGGTGATTTACCATTGAGTACATTTGAAGGCATTCGGTTGATCAAATGTGTTGCCGTGAGGATAGCATCACTCCAAAACTCTTTGGGCACATTCTGATGAAAGAGCATTGATCTTCCTACTTCAAGGATGTGGCGATTTTTCCTTTCAGCCACTCCATTTTGCTCTGGGGTATACGGATAAGTGGTTTGATGGATAATCCCATTGTTTATCAAGAAGTCTTTAAATGAATGATCCATGTATTCTCCTCCATTATTGGTTTTGAGAACTTTGATTTTCTTACCAAATTGATTAGTAACATAAAATATGAATCTTTTAAAACATGGAAATGCATCAGATTTGTGCTTTAAGATATATATCCATGTGAACCATGACTTGTGATCAATGAAAGTAATAAAATACTTATAATTATCATGTGAAAATATAGGTGAGGTCCATACATCAGAATGAATTAAATCAAATAAATGTTCACTCACGTAATCAGAATTATTAAAAGGAAATTTAGTTTGCTTGTCTAAAATGCAAGCCTCACATTTGTAGTTATTGTCAAAGTTCATTCTTGGAAATAAACAATTTAAAATTTTATTTGAAGGATGGCCTAATCTAGCATGCCATATAACCTATGAGTACTATGCTCTTTATTAGCAACTAATGCTTGGCTTTCATCCTTAAGCATATAGAGACCATTCTGAGTAAAGCCTTCACCAATTCTCTTGTCAGTTATAATATCCTGAAAAGCCACTTTGTTAGGGCCAAAAATAACAAGGCAATTAAACTCTTTGGTGATTTTACTTACGGATAGAAGATTGGACGCAAAATTAGGCATGTATAAACCATTAGTCTTTCTAGAGAATAGTTCTAGATCTGCCATGCTATCAATAGTAATGCAATCACCATTAGCAATTCTAACTTTATGTTTTCTAGTCATAGGAATCATTTTAGAGGCTATATTTATATTTTTAAACATATGATCACTAGCCCCTAAGTCAATAATCCAAGATTCATCACAAGTACTAGAGCCAAAGCTAGAAATCATACCATCTTCGAATGAACAATTTGCATGTGATGCAGTTTCGATTTGGGGTTTGACCTTGAGTTGGCCTTGAATCATTCTTGCAAGTTCCTCAATGGTGAATGTAGGCAGATTGCTTTCAGCCTTTCCATGTCCCGAATAGGCTTGCTGTGCATTTTGGTCAGGTGCTCTCCCTTTATCCCAAGAAGGCTTCAGTTGTGGATGAAGAATCCAACATTTGTCTTTCACATGAACGACTTTGTGACAATGATCACATCTAGGCCGAGAGTTGTTGTTCACATTCTTCTTATTTTGAGACAACATGGCATTCTTATTTATTGGTTCTTGAATAGTTAGAGCATTGCTTTCAGTCTTTTGAAAGTTTGTATCAAGAACCCGAAGAGATGTTTCTTCTTTGTTGATCATTGCACACACTTCATCAAATGGAGGTATGATTTGGTGCCTAAGTATTTGATTACGAATTTCCTTGAAGGATGAGTTGAGGCCTTCAAGGTAAGCAAAAACCTTGTCTTCATTTGCCCTTGAAAGGATTATATGCATGTCACTTGTTTCTAGCCTGTAGGACCGAAGTTCTTCCCATGCCTCTTTAAATTTTCCCACGTACTCTATCGCACTTAACTCACCTTGATTGAGTTTATTTATATAGGATTTGAGTTCATAGACTTTCATTAAATTCTTTTGCTGTCCCAACATGATCTTGATGGAGTCCCACAATTCCTTAGCAGTTTCAGCATTAGAGAAGACTCCCAGCAGATTCGGCTCAATAGAATTGAGAATCCAGGTGAGTACCATCTTGTCGACTTGGAACCATGCTTCATAGTCTTCATCATCCAAGGATGGTCTTTTGATGCTGCCCGTGACATAAGCATATCTTCCACGGCCACACAAAGCATTAGTAGCAGCTTTGACCCAGATAGGGAAGTTTCGGTTATTAAGAAGAATGGTAATGAGTTTGATGGTGGTATTTCCATCATGTTCCACCATTTTTCGGACTGGTTGTGAGGTTGGATTAATGGTGTTTGAGGAAGAGTCCTCTAGTGCCATTATGGATATGACTGAATAGAGGGAAGTGACTCAAACACGATCAACTCAAGAATAGTGAAGGAATGATAGGTTAAACACCTTGCTCTGATACCATGTTGATTTCTATGGGAATTTAATACATAAACTACTTAACAATGGCAATTGTAAGTTGTTTGGAATGGAGAGAATAGAGGAGAGAATGAAAATTGTATTATTAACTTGAATTTGTTTACAATATATACTAAAGCAACCAACAGCTAGTTGGCTATATTAAGTATAAAGAATAAGTAACAACAGATACTTGCCATATCATGAACAAGTATTAATCACATTTGAATAATATCATAATTGCCTTGGATTATTCTTTTGTTTGTAATATTTACTTTCCTTTTTTAATAAGGAAAGATTTTAATGTTGAATTTTTAAGAAAGGAATGCTATCAAGCACTTTAGGAAGGATGTCATATGCATAATGAATGAAGATTTCATGCTCTGACTTTGGTCTAACAACTTGGGCTGACTTTGGTCTAACAATCTGGGCCTTGGTATGCTGATGATCTACATGTTTCAATCCAAATCGATCTGTGTGCTCCAACTCAATATTTTTGATTGCTACAACTACTCTGAGATGAAGAAGGTAAAACTTGCAGCCATTGAATTTTCTTATTATACTATTGTTTGGTAGGATCAATTGGTTTTAAGTAGAAGAACAAATAGAGAACGTCCAATAGAAACATGGGAGGAGATGAAAACTGCGATGAGAAAACGGTTTGTTCTAAGCTATTATTACAGGGAGTTGTATCAAAAATTGCAAAGCCTTATGCAAGGCAATCGGAGCATGGAGGATTATTATAAAGAAATAGAAATAACTATGATCCAAGCAAATATAGAAGAGGATTGAGAAATTGCAAATGCGGTGGAATTGTAACATTATGTAGAATTAGAAGATTTGGTTCAAATGGCCTTCAAAATTGAGCGTCAACTTAAGAGGATGGGCAGCGCACGTCTAAATCAAAGTTCGAGTGCATTCTTTTAGAAACCGAATTTCACAAAGAAAGAAGACAAACTGCAAACATCCGCAACACTCAAGCACAAGTTTGAGTCCAAGTCCGAGAACACCAGCCGCGTTTCTCAAGGTAAAATTGACACTTCTACCTCTAGAAATTATGACATTAAATGTTTTAAATGTCAAGGTAGGGGACATATAGCAAGTTAATGTTCAAACACGCGAATTATGATGATGCAAAATAATGGTGACATTGTGACTGACGATGAAGATTCTGACACCAATGACATGCCGCCATTGGAGAACATCACCGAAAAAGAGTATTTAGCCCCTGATGCATTGACATTAGTAACCAGGAGAGCGTTGAGCTTGCAGGCAAAAGAAGTTGAAGAAGTGCAGCGAGAAAACCTCTTTCATACTAGGTGCCACGTCAAGGACAAGGTGTGTAGTATAATTATTGATAGTGGTAGTTGTACTAATGTTGCAAGCACAGTAATGGTGGAAAAATTAGGACTGCCTATGTTGAAGCACTCTATGATACAAACCTCGCTAAGAATAATGAGACCCGAACTCAACAAGGAATCCAAGATCGTTTTACGATCAGATTTGAATGGAACCTCGACCTATTGTTTTTAAAGAAACAAAAACCTCGGTATAATGTAGATGCCACAAATGGTGATGGAAGTCCGTTCAATAAGTCACTGATGAACGCCACAAGAATAATTCTTGATAAGTTCGAATAGTTCTTCAAAGAACCAAAGAGAAAATAACTCTCAAATTTTGACTAATGAATTCTGAATGGTTCTTATTAAAAAGGTGTCTTTTTATAGGCAAAATTGTAGCTTGTGCTTACCTAAGACAGAAAGAAAAGCTAACTAATTAAATAGACTTATAAATGAACTCAAACACTCCAAGGAAAGCTGACTAATTAGATAGACTTATAAATGAACTTAAACACTCCTAAATATTCTTATTTTACTTGCTAAAAAATCGAGTTTAGATTTGGCTAAACTTTTCGACAGTTTGAATCATGCATATCCATCTTTGCTGGATATGTGGACCAAGCCCAATGGGTCTCCACAAATTTACTTGGGTCCAAACTTCTTGAATTAGCCCGTTAAGTGCATGTTTGAACTTCTTTACTTGTACTCTTGTAACTGGACCAATCGGAATTTGAATTGAATTCTTTGAAGTTGTGCCATGATTTGTATCACCCTAATCCTTACAAATTGCAGTGGTTAAATGATAGTGGAGAGATGAGGGTAAATAAGCAAGTGATAGTTGCATTTCGAATTGGCAAATATGAAGATGAAGTGTTGTGTGATGTAGTACTTATGCAAGCTGGATATTTGTTGCTAGGGAGTCCGTGGCAGTTTGATAGGCGTGTAAAGCATGATGGCTTTACGAACAAGTACTCTTTTTGATACAAATCATGGCACAACTTCAAAGAATTCAATTCAAGTTCCAATTGGCCCAGTTACGAAAGCCCAAGTAAAGAAGTTCAAAGAAGCACTTAACGGACTAATTTAAGAAGTTTGGACCCAAGTAAATTCGTAGAGACCCATTGGGCTTGGTCCACATATCCAGCAAAGATGGATATACATGATTCAAACTCTAGAAAAGTCTGACTAAGTCTAAACTTGATCTTTTAGCAAGTAAAATAGGAATATTTAGGAGTGTTTGAGTTCATTTATAAGTCTATCTAATTAGTCAGCTTTCGTTGGAGTGTTTGAGTTCATTTAGAAGTCTATCTAATTAGTCAGCTTTCCTTGGAGTGTTTGAGTTCATTTAGAAGTCTATTTAATTAGTTAGCTTTCCTTTCTGTCTTAGGTAAGTACAAGTTACGATTTTTGCCTATAAAAAGACACTTTTTGAATAAGAAGCAATCAGAATTCATTAGTTAAAATTTGAGAGTTATTTTTTCTTTGGTTCTTTGAAGAACTATTCGAATTTATCAAGAATTATTCTTGTGGCGTTCATCAGTGACTTATCGAACAGACTTCCATCACCGTTTGTGGCGTCTACATTATACCGAGGTTCTTGTTTCTTTATAAACAACGGGTCGAGGTTCCATTCAAATCTGATCGTAAAACGATCTCGGGTTCCTTGTTGAGTTTGGGTCTCGTTATTCTTAGCGAAGTTCGTATCATTTGGTATCAGAGCAAAGGTTATTCTAGCGTCAGGTTTGCCTATCCCTTTTATTATTCTTTTCGCAATCTATTATTCTTTTCGCAATTCTTGATATAAAAAAAAAAGAAAAAAAAAAGAGAAAAAAAAAGAGAAGAAAAAAAAAAAAAGAGAGAAAGAAAAAAGAGAAAAAAAAAAGAGAGAAAGAAAAAAAAAAGTGGAAAAAAAACGAAAAAAAAAATACGAAAATTTTATATTTCAGTTTGTTATCAACACCCTGTAAAAAATATTGATAAAAGAATGATGAAGCTTCAAGTGCAAAAGAAAGTAGTGATTTTTCATTTATAATAATGTATTTATATATATGAGTTTGTAACAGCTAGTTTTTTAAATTTTTTGACCGTTACTGTTCACAATGGCTACTGTTCAACGGCTAGTTTATTTGGCTTGTTGTGTCTAGTTACTTGTAATGGGCCTTGTAGATTGTGTGAATAATCTTGGGCCTTCTAATGGGCTATGACTATTATTTTCAACACACCCTAATATTTGTGTATCAAATTCTAATATATTCCTTGTGATTCTCAATTTCTAAATCAGTGGGTATAAAATTGAAATACTTTGTGTGAAATTAAAACCTTTATAATCTGTGACGCGACCTTATTTTCAGCCTTTATTTTGCCGTAGTAAGTCCTGAAGAATTGTTGCAAGAAATTTTTTGTTATTGTTTGTTAGTTTCAAAAGAACCGAAAGAGAATTGTTGAGTGGAAAAAGGCAAGAGTGGTGAGAGCATTAGAGGGATAAAAGCAGCAAATTTTTTGAGTGAAACACGAGTGCAGAGTGATTCATATTCTTGAGTGTAAACACGTAAGGGAGAGAATTGTGAGGTCCTTTTTTTTTATAACTTATCTCCTGCAGAAAGCATGTCACAACACGACCACGAGGAAGCACAAACAGGGATGAATTCAAAGCTATACATGGAGGCTTTGGTGGGAGAGATGAGACGGATGATAAAACTGGAACTAGAGTAAATAAGTAAACGGTTGGATAAATTAGAAAATGCCAATAAAAGGAATTGGAGGAAAAGCGCTCAACAACAACGTACAGTAGAAGATTTTGAGGAATATAACGACGGCAGTTTTGAGGAAGAAGATAGACACTCAATAGGCAGCAATAGGAGGGTTGAACGTGTTAGAAAAGATTGGAATCGGGAGGATAATAATTTAGGCAGCATTAAGATGAAGGTGCCTTCATTTCAAGGCAAGAATGATCCCGAGGCTTATCTTGAGTGGGAAAAGAAGATAGAGCTAGTTTTTGATTGCCACAACTACTCCGAGATGAAGAAAGTAAGACTTGCAGCCATTGAATTTTCTGATTATGTTATTGTTTGGTGGAATCAATTGGTTTTAAGTAGGAGAAGAAATAGAGAATGTCCAATAGAAACATTGGAGGAGATGAAAACTGTGATGAGAAAACAGTTTGTTCCAAGCTATTATTATAGGGAGTTGTATCAAAAATTGCAAAGTCTTACGCAAGGCAACCGGAGCGTGGAGGATTATTATAAAGAAATGGAAATAACTATGATTCAAGCGAATATAGAGGAGGATCGAGAAGCTACTATGGCTAGGTTTTTCTGTGGTTTGAATCGAGAAATTGCAAACGCGGTGGAATTACAACATTATGTGGAATTAGAGGATTTGGTTCACATGGCCATCAAAATTGAGCCCCAACTCAAGAGGAGGGGCAGCGCACGTCTAAATCAAAGTTCGAGTACATTCTTTTGGAAACTGAATTCCACAAAGAAAGAAGACAAGCTGCAAACATCCGCAACACCCAAGCACAAGTTTGAGTCCAAGTCTGAGAACACTATCCACATTTCTCAAGGTAAAATTGACACTTCTACCTCTAGAAATCGTGACATTAAATGTTTTAAATGTCAAGGCAGGAGACACATAGCAAATCAATGTCCAAACACGTGAGTTATGATGATGCAAGATAATGGTGACATTGTGAAAGCTGGACATTTGTTGCTAGGGCGTCCATGGCAATTTGATAGGCGTGTAAAGCATGATGGCTTTACGAACAAGTACACTTTTGTACTTAATCAACGACCAATCACTCTTGTACCTTTAACACCGCAACAAGTATACGAGGATCAAGTGTGGTTACGAAAGGAGTGTGATCAAAAGAAAGAGAGAGATAAAAAGAAAACGAGTGATAATTCGAGAGAAAAAATTGAAAGAGAAAAAGAGTGCAGATTCAGTCATTGAAAACAAAATAGAGAGAAAAACAAATTTTTATGCAAAAGAGAGTGAAATAAAAAGAGCGAAGTTTTTAAATAAGCCAATGATTGTACTTTTGTACAAAGAGGCATTTTTAAATACTAATGAGATTGATTATGCTTTATCTAGCTCTATGGTTTCTCTTTTGCAGGAATATGAGGATGTCTTTCTCGAAAAAATGCCACAGGGATTACCTCTTATCCGAGGGATTGAACATCAAATTGATTTTGTACCTGGTGCAACAATTCCAAACCGATCAGCTTATAGGAGCAATCCTGAGGAGACAAAAGAGCTTCAAAGGCAAGTAAGTGAGTTGATGGCAAAAGGTTACGTGAGGGAGAGCATGAGTCCATGTGCCGTTCTAGTTTTACTTGTACCTAAGAAGGATGACACTTGGAGAATGTGCGTTGACTGTCGAGCGATCAACAACATTACGGAATGGCCGAGTCCCACGAGCATAGGCAACGTACGAAGTTTTCATGGACTCACTAGTTTCTACCAACGGTTTCAAGTGGGGAGAAGAGCAAGAGAAGGCGTTTCAGCTCATCAAGCAAAAATTGACAAATGCACCCTTATTAGCTTTACCTAACTTTAACAAAATATTTCAGATTGAATGTGATGCTTCTGGTGTAGGTATTGGAGCTGTGCTTATGCAAGAAGGACGACCGATTGCATATTTCAGTGAAAAGCTAAGTGGAGCAGCTTTAAACTACCCGACTTATGATAAGGAATTATACGCATTGGTTCGAGCTTTGAAAACATGGTAGCACTACCTTTGGCCCAAGGAGTTTGTGATTCACACTGATCACGAATCATTGAGGCACTTGAAAGCACAACACAAACTGAATAAAAGACATGCTCGTTGGGTGGAGTTCATTGAGACATTTCCATACGTCATCCGATATAAGCAAGGTAAGGAGAATGTGGTTACAGATGCACTTTCTCGCAGATACGCATTACTCTCTACTCTTGATTCTAAATTGCTTGGTTTTGAACAAATTAAAGAGTTCTATCCTTCAGACCCTGACTTTAGTGAAGAGTATATAGCTTGTGAGAAGACCCCCAATGGTAAGTACTTTAGACATGAGGGTTTTTTATTTCGAGAAAATAAGTTGTGGATACCGAATTGTTCCGTGCGTGATTTATTAGTTAGAGAATCACATGGTGGAGGATTGATGGGACACTTTGGGATAGCTAAAACATTAGCTATTTTACAAGAACACTTTTTTTGGCCACACATGAAAAAAGATGTTGAGAGAACTTGCGATAGATGTGTCACATGTAGGCAAGCAAAATCTCGAAAGCAACCCCATGGTTTATACACACCATTGCCCATTCCTAATTAGCCTTGGATTGATATTTCTATAGACTTTGTGTTAGGATTGCCTAGGAGTAAACGTGGTAGAGATTCAATTTTTGTGATTGTGGATAGATTTTCTAAAATGGCACACTTTATTCCATGTCACAAAACGGATGATGCTTCACATATTGCTGATTTGTTCTTTAAAGAGATTGTAAGATTACATGGTATACCTCGAACAATTGTTTCCGATAGAGATGCTAAGTTCTTAAGTTACTTTTGGAAGATTTTGTGGTGTAAGTTAGGTACTAAGTTATTATTTTCTACTACTTGTCATCCACAAACTGATGGTCAAACCGAAGTAGTAAATAGAACTTTACCTGCTTTGTTAAGGACTGTTATTAGTAAGAACATTAAAACTTGGGAAGATTGTTTACCATACGTTGAATTTGCTTATAATCGTACTGTTCATTCTGCTACTAAATTTTCTCCATTTGAAATTGTGTATGGATTTAATCCATTAACTCCATTGGATTTATCTCCTTTACCCATGATTAAGTGAGTTAATCTAGATGGCAAAAAGAAAGCTGAATTTGTTAGGCAGATTCATGAGAAAACAAGACTCAACATTGAGCGAAGAACGGAGCAGTATGCAAAACAAGTCAGCAAGGGGCATCGCAAGTTGGTTTTTGAACCAGGAGATTAGGCTTGGTTACATATGAGAAAAGAGAGATTTCCGACACAAAGGCGTTCCAAATTACTTCCAAGAGGAGATGGCCATTTTCAAGTCTTAGAGCGTATCAATGACAATGATTACAAGCTAAATTTACCAGGTGAATACAATGTAAGTGCTACTTTCAATGTTGCTGATTTGAGTCCTTTTGATGTAGGTGATGATTTGAGGACAAATCCTTTTCAAGAGGAGGGGAATGATACAAATCATGGCACAACTTCAAAGAATTCAATTCAAGTTCCAATTGGCCCAGTTACGAGAGCTCAAGTAAAGAAGTTCAAAGAAGCACTTAACGGGCTAATTCAAGAAGTTTGGACCCAAGTAAATTCGTAGAGACCCATTGGGCTTGGTCCACATATCCAGCAAAGATGGATATACATGATTCAAACTCTAGAAAAGTCTGACTAAATCTAAACTTGATCTTTTAGCAAGTGTTTGAGTTCATTTATAAGTCTATCTAATTAGTCAGCTTTCCTTGGAGTGTTTGAGTTCATTTAGAAGTCTATTTAATTAGTTAGATATCCTTTCTATCTTAGGTAAGTACAAGTTATGATTTTTGCCTATAAAAAGGCACCCTTTGATTAAGAAGCAATCAGAATTCATTAGTCAAAATTTGAGAGTTATTTTCTCTTTGGTTCTTTGAAGAACTATTCGAACTTATCAAAAATTATTCTTGTGGCGTTCATCAGTGACTTATCGAATGGACTTCCATCACCGTTTGTGGCATCTGCATTATACCGAGGTTCTTGTTTCTTTATAAACAACGGGTCAAGGTTCCATTCAAATCTGATCGTAGAACGATCTCGGGTTCCTTGTTGAGTTCAGGTCTCGTTATTCTTAGCGAGGTTCGTATCATTTGTCATCTAGCAGAATTAGAGAGGAGGAAAACCAAGATGAAACACTTAGGGATGAACAACCGAATATTCAAATAGAGTCACCATTCAGTAGACAAGATAGACTATCTATTAGCACACAAAGTGAGGGGGAGCAAGTTACACCTACACAAGGCCAAAATCCCCCACTTAGGAGATCTCAAAGACTTAGGCAATCTTCATCGGAATGGATGAAGAATAGAATGTTTTTCTATGGTAATAAGGTAACTGCACACCCTTTTGACCACTACTATACCTTAAAAAATGTAAAGAAGGGTTTTAGAGCCTTTTTAACTAAAGTAGATGCTATTAAAGATCCTAATAACTTCGAGGAAGCTAGGAAATCACCAATTTGGAAACAAGCAATGCAGGAGGAATTAGATGCTTTAGTTAAAAATAATACATGGGAATTAGTCCCTTTACCTTTAGGAAAGAAGGTTATAAGATGCAAATGGGTGTATAAGACTAAATTAAATAGTGATGGAACTTTAGACAAACGTAAGGCTAGGTTAGTGGCTAAGGGGTTTACCCAAAGGTATGGCTTAGATTATACAGAAACCTTTGCACCGGTAGCAAAAATGAACACCATTAGGGTGCTTCTCTCCTTAACGGCTAATTATAATTGGGGTTTACATCAGATGGATGTAAAGAATGCTTTCCTGCAAGGAGAGTTAGAGGAAGAGGTTTATATGAGTTTACCTCAAGGGTATGATATTAGGGTTCCTAGTACACATGTTTGCAAATTGAAGAAAGCCATATATGGACTAAAGCAATCACCAAGAGCATGGTATAATAAATTACATAATGCATTGTGTTCTCAAAATTTTAAAGTAAGTAATGCCGATCACTCCTTATTCATTAAGCACTCAAGTGAGGGATCTACCATAGTTCTTATTTATGTGGATGATATTATCATCACCGGTTGTGACATTAATGGCATTAAGAGCATTAAAGCATATTTGAAGTGTACATTTGATGTTAAAGATTTGGGAAACTTACGCTATTTTCTAGGTATAGAAATAGCTAATTCCAATGAAGGGCTATTTCTATCTCAAAGAAAGTATGTTCTTGATTTATTAAGCGAGGCAGGAAAACTTGGAGCAAAGCCGGCCGTGACACCTATGGAGGCACCAAGGAGGAAGAAAGAGGATAAGAAGTATGAAAAAGAGCATGACAAGGAGGAACCATACAAGGACATCAAGCTTTATCAAAGACTTGTAGGTAAGCTTATATATCTAACCATTACACGACCTGACATTGTTTTTTCTGTGCAACAGGTAAGTCAGCACATGTCATGCCTGTTAACTTTGTTGATCAAGGTATAAGAAGTGAGCTTGAGAATTTCAGCCAAAGAGAGAAATATGAAGAAGATGAGAGAATTGCCTTTTTTCCTTCAACTATAATCATCTACACATCTTGGGTTTATATATACAACATCCTAACGGCTAGGTACAAGCTTAGTTTACTTTTCCAACAGCTAGGTACAACATATAATAACATATGTTTCAAATTCAAAAAACTAGTTGTTATTTTGTCCTTTAGTGAGTAGAAAAACTAGTTGTTATTTTGTCCTTTAGTATCTAGACAACCCAAAGAGTTATTTGGGCTTTTCTTCATTCTTTGGATCTTTGCTCTCAATTTCTTCATCTCCAACAATGATGATAGGGATATACGGATTTCTAATCCAGCATGGTTACGATGCTGGCATGATCTCGAGATTGGTCAATTAGTTTAACCGGCTTTATTTCAGCACTCCCCCTCAAGTTGGGCTTGAAGATATTACTCAAGTTCAACTTGCTTATTGCAATCTCGATATGTTTTTTAGTGGGAGACTTTGTGAACAAGTCTCCTAATTGATCTTTGCTTTGAACATAAGGGGTACAGATGGTCTTATTCTGAACTTTCTCCCTAATAAAGTGACAATCCATCTCAATGTGTTTCGTCCTCTCATGGAATACCGGATTGGAAGCTATGTAGATTGCTGCTTTGTTGTCACAAAATAGTTTCATTGGTGCATCAGTCTTAAACCCCAAATCTTGAACTAAAGCCTTCAACCAAATCAGCTCACATGCTGTACTTGCCATAGCTCGATACTCTGCTTCTGCACTTGACCTTGCTACTACACTCTGTTTCTTGCTTTTCCAGGTTACCAAGTTTCCTCCAACAAATGTGCAATATCCAGTTGTTGATTTTCTGTCTTCAACATTTCCGGCCCAATCTGCATCACTATATGCTAGAATCTCATGGTGACCATTCTTTTGCATGTGTAAACCTTGTCCTGGTGTTCCTTTAAGGTAACAAAGGATCCGATTCACCATGTCCATGTGGTTGGTCATTGGTTGTTGCATGAATTGACTAACCTGATTCACAGCAAAGCTAATGTCAGGTCTAGTAATGGTTAAATAAATTAACTTACCGACAATTCGCTGATATTGCTTGACATTCTGAATTGGCTTGGGTTGCCTCTGTTGGTCTCCTTCTTTGTCCTTTTGCTTGCAGGTATTTTCAATTGGCGTTGAAGCTATCCTTGCACCTAGTTTACCTGTTTCACCAAGTAGATCAAGTGTATATTTTCTTTGGCATAGAGATAGTCCCTTTTTGGAGTGGGCAATTTCTATTCCTAGAAAATATCATAAATATCCCAAGTCTTTAATGTCAAAAATAGATTTAAGATATGATTTAATGCAACTAATTCCTGTTGGGTCACTACCAGTAATGATAATATCATCGACATAAATGAGAATCACAGTTATTCCATCTTTAGAATGTTTGGTAAATAAAGAGGAATCAGCCTCACTTTTGGTGAAGGCTTGGCAACTAAGAGCATAATGTAATTTGGAGTACCAGGCCCTAGGGGATTGTTTAAGGCCATAGATGGCCTTTCTAAGCTTACATACATGTGATTTGGGAATGTCACTCCCATACCCTTCAGGTATTTTCATGTATACTTCCTCTTCTAATTCGCCTTGTAAGAAGGCATTTCTTACATCCATTTGGTACAATGGCCAATCATAATTAACAGCTAAAGACATGAGAACTCTAATGGAATTCATTTTAGCTACGGGAGCAAATGTTTCGGTGTAATCAATGCCATAGGTTTGAGTGAAGCCTTTTGCCACCAACCTAGCTTTATGTTTTTCAATAGTCCCATCACTCTTAAGCTTGGTTTTATACACCCATTTGCAACCTACAGCTTTCTTCCCTTTAGGAAGTGGAACAATATCCCAAGTTTGATTTCGAATTAGAGCCTTAAGCTCTTCATTCATTGCATTTCTCCAAATTGGGCTAATTTGGGCCTCTTTATAATTGGAAGGTTCTCGAATATCATCAATGGCATTTAGAAAAGCTTTATACTGATCTTTAATAAGATCATGAGTATAATAGCTTTGAATAGGGTGATTGGTCACAAGGTTACCATGATAAAACACTCTAGTTTTCATCCATTCAGAGGCTGGTCTTTTTATCCGAGTGGATCTTCTAAGAGTGGGTAGTTCTTGTGTGGCATGATCATCACCACCTATAGATTGATCTAGTGTATCATGGTTACTAATTTCGTCTTCTCTAAGATGATCTGAATCATTCTCATCATGAGATGACTCATCTTGGGCAAAAGTGGGCACATTCTCATCATGTGTTTGTCTAAAATAGTAAGGATCATTCTCATTTTGAGATAATTCCTCTTGAACTTCTAGATGGTTATGGACATTCTTTCTGAGTTCAAGAATGGGCCCCTTTGCGTCAATAACGAAAATGGGGGTGAAATTATCCACATCCTCCCCCTTACCATTGGATTTGAGTTCATTTTTTTTGAAGTAAGGTTCATGTTCTAAAAATGTGACATTTCTAGATACAAACAACCTATTTGTCTTGGGGTCAAAGCATCTATAACCCTTTTGGGTTGTGGCATAACCTAGAAATATGCATTTTTGACTTCGATAGCTAAGTTTGTCCCTATTGCTACAAGGAATATGGACATAACATATGCATCCAAAAATTTTAAGATATGAAAGATTTGGTTTCTGATTAAACATTACCTCATTTGGAGTCTTCCCCTTTAGAACCTTTGTAGGTGTTCTATTTATCAAATGAACAGCCGTGAGGATGGCATTGCTCCAGAAATGTTTGGGAACATTATGGTAGAACATCATTGATCTTCCAACTTCAAGGATATGTCTATTCTTCCTCTCTGCCACTCCATTTTGTTCTGGAGTGTATGGGCATGTAGTTTGATGTACAATCCCTTCACTTACTAAGTATTCCTTAAAGGAATTATTGACATATTCTCCACCATTATCAGTTCTAATCATTTTGATTTTTCTGCCAAATTGGTTAGTGACAAAGAGCATAAAGCGTTTAAAGCATGATAATGTGTCCGATTTGCTTTTTAAAAGGTATACCCAAGTATATCTAGATTTATGATCAATAAATGTAACAAAGTATCTATAGTTATCATGTGATGTTATGGGAGCAATCCATAAATCAGAGTGAATTAATTCAAAAACATCATCACATTCATGTTCCGATAGTACAAAGGGAAGTCTAGTTTGTTTTCCTAAAATACATGCTTCACACTTAGAAATGTGACAATCATTTAAACTAGGAACTAGACAATTCAAAATATGATTAGAAGGATGTCCAAGCCGTGCATGCCATAGCTCATGTGAATTGATTTCTTTAGTGACTCTAAAAGCTTGTTTTGCATCATTTAGCATATAAAGGCCATTTTGAGCACAACCTTCACCAATCTTCTTCCCAGTTATAATATCCTGAAAAATCACTTTGTTAGGACCAAAAATAGCAATGCAATTTAAGTCCTTAGTAAGTTTACTAACCGATAATAGATTGGAATCAAAATTAGGTATATAGAACCCTTTAGTCTGTTTTGACAATAAATCCAAATCTGCCGAATACTTAATGGGTACCTGTTTTCCATTAGCAATTTTGACACTTTGTATTTTCTTTAAAGGATATAATCTAGATGCTTTATTTATGTTTCTAAACATATGATCACTAGCACCTGAGTCTATAATCCATGGTTCAAAATCATTACAAGAGTTAAAATGAGAGTCAAGAAGTGTACCATCCTCCCATTTGCCTTTGTGAGCGTGGTGCTGGGTTCCAAGTGCTTCTGAATTGATTTGGAGTTGGTTCCTTATCACCTTGGCAATATCGTCAAGACTAAAGGAGTGAACACTTGAAATCTCAGTAATGGGAGCTGAATGTGCACTTGAAACACCATGGATACTTTGATTTGGAGCTTTGCCCTTTTTGAACCGTGAAGGCATGAGTTCTGGATGAAGGTACCAACACCGATCTTTAGAGTGACCATTCTTGTGACAATGGTCACACCTAGCCCGCATTTGGTTGTTGTTGTTTCCCTTTGACTTAGCCACTAAGGCTTCAGTTTTAAGCTTCTCTTGAGCCAAAAGAGCGTTTGTCTCCACTTTGTCGTCATGGCCATTTGTGTCCAAAACACAATGGGCTGTTTCTTCCTTGTTGATCATGTAACAAACTTCATCAAAGGGTGGTATTTCATTGCTTCTCAGTATTTGGTTTCGAATATCGTTAAACTTAGAGTTCAAGCTAGCAAGGTAAGTAAACACCTTATCCTCATTAGCCCGTGCAAGAATGATGGCAATGTCATTAGTTTCTGGCCGATAGGAGTGAAGCTCATCCCAAGCCTCTACAAATTTTTCCAAGTGTTCAACCTCGCTCATCTCACCTTGGTTAAGCTTGTTGAGAAAAGATTTGAGCTCATACACTCTCATGAGATTCTTTTGTTGACCATGGATTCTCTTGATAGAATCCCACAGCTCCTCAGAAGTCTCAGCATTGGAGAAAATACCAATCAAGTTGATACAAATCATGGCACAACTTCAAAGAATTCAATTCAAGTTCCAATTAGCCCAGTTACGAGAGCACAAGTAAAGAAGTTCAAAATACACTTAACGGGCTAATTCAAGAAGTTTGAACCCAAGTAAATTTGTGGAGACCCATTAAGCTTGGTCCACATATCCAGCAAATATGGATCTGCATGATTCAAACTCTAGAAAAGTTTAGCTAAATCTAAACTCGATTTTTTAACAAGTAAAATAGGAATATTTAGAAGTGTTTGAGTTCATTTATAAGTCTATCTAATTAGTCAACTTTTCTTGGAGTGTTTGAGTTCATTTATGAGTCTATCTAATTAATCAGCTTTCCTTGGAGTGTTTGAGTTCATTTATAAGTCTATTTAATTAGTCAGCTTTTCTTTCTGTCTTAGGTAAGTACAAGTTACGATTTTTGCCTATAAAAAGGTACATTTTGAATAAGAAGCAATCAGAATTCATTAGTCAAAATTTGAGAGTTATTTTCCCTTTGGTTCTTTGAAAAATTATTCGAACTTATCAATAATTATTCTTATGGCATTCATCAGTGACTTATCGAATGGACTTCCATTACCGTTTGTGGCGTCTACATTATACCGAGGTTCTTGTTTCTTTATAAACAATGGGTCGAGGTTCTATTCAAATTTGATCATAGAACGATCTCGGGTTCCTTGTTGAGTTTGGGTCTCGTTATTCTTAGCGAGGCTCGTATCACAAGTTTGGTTCTATAGCGTTAAGGATCCAAGTTAAAATCATTTTATCTACTTGGAACCATTCTTCAAATCCATCATCATCCAAAGGTCTCTTAACCCTTTCTGATGCTGAAATAAAACCGGTTAAGCCAATTGACCAATCTCGAGATCATGCCAGCATCGTGACCGTGCTGCATTAGGAATCCGTATATCCCTATCATCATTGTTGGAGATGAAGAAATTGAGAGCAAAGATCCAAAGAATGAAGAAAAGCCCAAATAACTCTTTGGGTTGTCTAGGTACTAAAAGACAAAATAATAACTAGTTTTTCTACTCACTAAAGGACAAAATAACAATTAGTTTTTTGAATTTGAAACATATGTTATTAGATGTTGTACCTAGTTGTTGGAAAAGTAAAGTAAGCTTGTACCTAGCCGTTAGGATGTTGTATATATAAACTCAAGATGTGTAAATGATTATGGTTGAAGGAAAAAAGGCAATTCTCTCATCTTCTTCATATTTCTCTCTTTGGCTAAAATTCTTAAGCTCACTTCTTATACTTTGATCATCAAAGTTAACATCTGAGACAAACCCGTATCTACTTTTACCACACAAAGCATTTGTTGCAGCCTTGACCCATATGGGGTAGTTCTGATTGTTTAGTAGAATAGTGGTGAGTTTAAGGGAGGTGTTAGCATCTACTTCCATTATCTTGAAAGTGGTTCGGCTGGAGGCATTGATGGTGATTTGAGAAGGTGCTTCACTTGGTTTGTAAGTGCCTAAGAAGGGCTCTTCACTTGCCATTTAAATTTGGCTAAAAGATAGGAGATACTTTTCAAGCACAACTGTGAAGAATCAAAGAAAAAGAAGAAGGAGAAGAAGTATAGGAGCTTACTGCTCTGATACAATGTTAACTTTGATGATCAAAGTATAAGAAGTGAGCTTGAGAATTTCAGCCAAAAAGAAAAATATGAAGAAGATGAGAGAATTGCTTTTTTTCCTTCTACCATAATCATTTACACATCTTGAGTTTATATATACAATATCCTAACGACTAGGTACAAGCTTACTTTACTTTTCTAAGAACTAGATACAACATACAATAATATATGTTACAAATTCAAAAAACTAGTTGTTATTTTGTCCTTTAATGAGTAGAATAATTAGTTGTTATTTTGTCCTTTAGTATCTAGACAACCCAAAAAGTTATTTTGGGTTTTGGTTTTTCTTCATTCTTTGAATCTTTGCTCTCAATTTCTTCATCTCCAACAATGATGACAGAGATATACGGATTCCCAATGCAGCATGGTCACGATACTGGCATGATCTCGAGATTGGTCAATTGGCTTAACCGGCTTTATTTCAACATAATCCAAAGCAATTATAGTATTATCCAAATGTGATTAATACTTGTTCATGATATGGCAAGTATCTGTTGTTACTTATTTTTTATATTTCATATAGCCAACTAGCTGTTGGTTGCTTTAGTATCTATTGTAAACAAATTCAAGTTAATAATATATTTTTTTCATTCTCTCCTCTATTCTGCTATATCTCTTTTCTCTCCATTCCAAACAACTTATAATTGCCATTTTTAAGTAGTTTATGTATTAAATTTCCATAGAAATCAACACATTTTGTCGGCTTATAACCATGCTTCATAGTCTTCATCATCCAAGGATGGTCTTCTGATAATGCCTGTGACATAACCATATCTTCCACAGCCACACAAAGCATTAGTTGCAGCTTTGATCCAGATAGAGAAATTTTGGTTATTAAGAAGAATGGTAATGAGTTTGATGGTGGAATTTCCATCATGTTCCACCATTTTTAGGACTAGTTGCGAGGTTGGATTAATAGTGTTTGAGGAAGAGTTCTCCAGTGCCATTATGGATATGGCCGAATAGAGGGAAGTGGCTCAAACATGATCAATTCAAGAATGTGAAGAAACGATAGGTTAGAAACCTTGTTCTAATACTATGTTGATTTCTATGGGGATGTAATCTATAAACTACTTAACAATGATAATCGTAAGTTGCTTGGAATGAAGAGAAAAGAGATGAAGCAGAATAAAGGAGAGAAAAATGTGTCTCATTAACTTGAATTTATTTACCATATATACTAAAGTAACCAATAGCTAGTTGGCTATATTAAGTATAAAAAATAAGTAATAACAGATACTTGTCATATCATGGACAAATATTAATCACATCTGGATCACACTATAATTATTTTGGATTATTCCATTATTTGTAATATCTACTTTTTTTTCTAATAAGTAAAGATTTTAATATTAAATTATTAAGAAATGAATGATACCAAGCACCTTAAGAAGGATGTCATGGGCATAATGAATGAAGATTTCACGCTTTGACTTTAGTTTAATAACTTGGGCTGACTTTGGTCTAGCAACTTGAGCCAACTTTGGTTTAACAACTTAGGTAAAATGCATGGCTTGAGCCATAGCCTTGGTTTGCTGATCGACATGCTTCGATCCAAGTTGATCTGGGTGCTTCAACTCAATAGAAATGACAACATACTTCAAAATATGAACGTATTATGCAAATATGATAGAAATTGTGTTGAACTATCATTCTGTTTGCCATAAATGAATTAGTGAGCTTTATAACATCACTATTTTACCTAAAATTGTAGCACGATGCTTTAAAATAAAACCTTTTTTTTTCTAAAAATATAATTGAATGCCTGAACTTACCTTAAATGACAGTCAGTTTTGCCAAAACTAATACAACATACATTAAAACGTCATCATTTTTCTCCAAAAATGCAATAAATTGCATTAAAACATATGCATTTTACCCAAAAATGATATAACATTCGTTCAAATGTCACCTTCCAATGAAAAATGCTACGAAATCTCAGATTTTATCTCAAAACATCTCCATTTATGCTGCAAATGATTTAACATGCATTAGAACAACATCACCATTTTCACCAAACATGCAAACAAATGCTTTATTTCAAACATCACTTTTGCTCTATAAATCCAATAAAATGCTTGAACATGCTTTAAAAGGCAACTGTTTTTTTCAAAAATAATGCAACATGCTTTAAAACTACTCCATTTTCTATTAAAATATTAGGTGATATTAAAATTTTATTCAAGAAAACAAATGGACTTTACATGCCAAATTTTTCATTAAATTTGTTGTTGTTTAGTAAGATAACAAAAAACTTAAACTGTTGTGTCATCTTTGAACCCAATAAAGTGATATTTTAGGACATACTAACTGGGAAGAAGATTGGTGAGGGAAGACTACAGGACGACCTATATTTTTTGGATAACACCTATCAAGTTTTTAGAGTTGAGGAAGACCATGGACTTCAAAAACTTTGGCATGCAAGATTAGAACATCCTGTTGATTAAATAAATTTGAATGTGTTTAACTCCCGATTTCAAATATTCAACAAAAACTAAGAGAAAATACAAGTAGATGAAAAGATATCAAGAGAGAAAAATGAATAGCCTTTTATTTCATGCATCAAATATTTACACATCTTGAGTTTATATATATAACATTCTAATGGTTAGGTACAAGCTTACTTTAGTTTTCCAACAACTAAGTACAACAAATAACAATATATCTTTTAAATTCAAAAAACTAGCTGTTATTTTATTCTTTAGTGAATAGAAAAAATTAGTTATTATTTTGTCCTTTAGTATCTAACCTTTTTTAAAACTAGAAATATGTTTTGGGTTAAATGTGGGCATCCATAAACAACCCAAAGAGTTATTTGGGCTTTTCTTCATTCTTTAAATCTTCACTATCAATTTCTTCATCTTCAACACTCCTCCTCAAGTTGGACTTGTACAAATTGAATAAGTTCAACTTGGAACTCACCTTGAAGAGTTGTTGATAAGTACATGGTTTGGTGAATATATCTGCAAGTTGATCTTCACTCATCACATAAGGCATGTTGATCACTTTGCTCAAGTACTTTTGTCTTGTAAAGTGACAATCAACTTCAATGTGCTTGGTCCTCTCATGGAATACCAGATTATATGCAATGTGTGTTGCTGCTTTGTTATCACAATACATATCCATAGGTGTTTCAACTGAGAAACCTAAGTCTTCTGCTAATGATTTTATCCAAACCAATTCACTAGTAGTAGATGCCATGGCTCTATGCTCAGCTTCCGCACTCTATCTTGCAACCACACTTTGCTTCTTGTTTTTCCAAGTCACTAAATTTCCTTCTACGAATGTGCAATAACCAGTGGTTAATCGTATATTCTCAAAATTACCAGCCCGATCTGCATCTGTGTAGGCATGTATTTTATGGTGGCCATTTCTTTTCATCAACATTCCTTGCCCCGGTGCTCCTTTTAGATACCTCAAAATTCTATTCACCATTTCCATGTGTATATTCTTTGGGCATGACATGTGCTGACTTACCTGTTGCACAGAAAAAACAATGTCAGGTCGTGTAATAGTTAGATATATAAGCTTATTTACAAGTCTTTGATAAAGCTTGATGTCCTTGTATGGTTCCTCCTTGTCATGCTCTTTTTCATGCTTCCTATCCTCTTTCTTCCTCCTTGGTGCCTCCATAGGTGTCACGGCCGGCTTTGCTCTAAGTTTTCTTGCCTCGCTTAATAAATCAAAAACATACTTTCTTTGAGATAGAAATAGCCCTTCATTGAAATTAGCTATTTCTATACCTGTAAAAAATATTGATAAAAGAATGATGAAGCTTCAAGTGCAAAAG
>CP135572.1:74527-102379 GCA_032401905.1 Swietenia macrophylla
CTCTTAATTTTAATTGAATAAAATCTAATTTTTAATTACAATGTTGTTTAAGTCCCTTTATATAAGACTTATAATTAAAATTTTAAACAACTAAATCAAAAATCCTAATTTAAAATAAGTAAGAATAAAAAATTTAATTTAAAATAATTAGGAATAAAAGTCTAAAAGTAAATAAAAAAAGTAATTAATTAAAATATATACGTATGTCACATTCCTAAACACATTAAAAGAACTAATTAAAATGTCCCTAAATATATCTCAAACAATTTATATTTAATATATTGTCTTTGTAATAGGTTCAATTGGCATGTAAAAAATCATTGTGAACTTTATGTTAATTCTTATTATTCTCCTTCTTCTCAAAAGGATTCATCATTGAATCATTCAAGTGATATCGATAACTTTGAAATCAACATACATCTTCCATGATCCATCTTTTTTAGGAATAAATAATACTAAAATTGTACATGGACTCATGTTCTTCCTCAAGTACCTTTTACCCACTAACTCGTCAACTTGCCTTTGAAGTTCTTTTGTCTCTTAGAGATTACTCATATAAATTGGTCAATTAGATATAGTAGTACTGGGTATAAAATCTATTTGATGTCTTATTCCTCTAATAAATGGTAATCCACTAGGAACATGATTTGAAAATACACCAACATATTCTTGCAACAAAAAAATAACAATATTAGGCAAAGATTTGTTAAGATTGTTAATATTAAAATCCTTTTATACAAATGTATAATCATAGGTTGGTTGGTATAAAAAAAACACCATTAATATCACTCTCCTTAGTATAAAAGTTCAATTGTTTTTTTCCCTTTCAGTAATCTTTTTTTTCTCACTCCTTTCTTTTCTTTTTTCACACTCTCTCACCTTCTCTTCCTAACTTATTCTCTCTTTTTAGTTTCAATTGATAGTTATATATTTGCTTTAGGGTTAACAAAGCAAGAGTAATGGATTTGTTATCTTTTTCAAAAAAAAAAATTTTTAAACCCATCATCAATGACTATTCTATCATATTGCCCAATAATATATGACTCGCATGCGTAGGAATAATATCACGCAACACCTTATCAGAATATCTTCCAATTGAAAAAGTAACTATTACTTGCTTAATTACTCATACCTCTCATCATTCACTCAACCATTGAAGTCTTTAAAGCTTAAAATGTTTATGGTAGGTAACTTAATTTCTAAACTAAAGTAATGCTAATCACATTAGCACAACTATCTCTATTGATAATTATATTACATACTTTATCATTAATGTGGCATATAGTATAAAAGATGTTTTCCCTTTGTTGATCATTATCTTTCTCTTTAACTTGTGTACTCAATACATATTTAACAATAAGTAATTTACCATCAACCAAAAACTTTACACTACCATCAATAGCATTTTCAAGTGGTGGCGTTATTTCTTCATCATTTTCTTCTTTAGTTTTTAATTTTCTATCAGCTTACAAAAGTATAATCGTCTTATTTGGACATTAAAAAGCTATATGTCTTACACCCAAATAATGAAAACATTTAATGCCACGATTACGAGTTTTAATTTTAGATTTACTTTCACTCTTATTTAACATCTTTTCTTTTCCTTTATGTGGCTCAGGCTTGAACATAGAAATAACTTTATCATCCTTCCTCTAATTAGTCCTCCATAAAGAAAATAAGCCAAAATTTTGACCTAGTATATTTTTCTTTCTTTTAAGTTGTTGCTCCACCTTCATAACTATCTATACCATATCTTCTAACTCCACATAATATTGCAACTCTACCACTTTGCTATATAATAATTCAACCCATATAAAAATCTAGCAACAGTAGTTTTTCTATCCTAGTCATAATAGTTTCTAACTCACCTCAAGATTCAATAGGTCTCTTATAATTTTTTCTTTAATTTATCACCAATTGATTCTATCATATGATTGCATAATCAATAAATTCAATAACAGTTAATTTTATTTTTTTCTCCTCTGAATAATTAAGACAATCTTTTATTTTTTCTCCTCTGAATAATTATGACAATCAAATATTAATTATACCTTCTTTTTCTTTTCTAATAGGCTTTTAGATTATTTCACCCTTAGAAAAGAGTTATTTTTATGTTAATATTCTCTAAGTTCCTATTTATCATATATCGACTCTTATATTCCCTGCTAGCTCTTCTATCACACCTTTCAAACTTTGGTGCAAATCCATCTGTATCAAATATTAACTCTCTATCTTCTTTATCCACATTCTCATTCTCATTATCTTTCTCAAAATATTCTATAAGTGCATGCCTATCTTATCTTTTAAGATTAGGTCTTTTATTATTTTGTCCTCTTTTTAAGACAGTAAGGAAATTTTCTTGCCTATCTATAATTTCTCTTATTTTATTAAAGATCACATTATTTTGCTTAAATTATTGCTAGATGGTTTTTAATATGAAGAAAGAGCTTTCTTTCTCTTCTTTATTAGATGAGTCATTATTATGAGACATATTTGATAACTATAAAGAAATATTAGTAATAAATCTCATTACACTTTCTTATGTGTTTGTACTCAAATTATGCAATTCGCACTCATGTTTTTACTCTATTTGACTTTTATCTATAATATACTCATACACTCTTACCTTTTTCTACTATAATTTCCTCTCTTAATTCTTTATCAAGCTAAATAAATTTAATTAAATAATTTTTTATAGTAGCCAAACTAACATAAAAGTAAAGAATCGATAATGGAACTAAATTTTTAATAGTAAACAAACCCAAAAAAAATTTACAATTAAATAAAGATAATGAATTGATTATGAAAACAGCAAGGAATTTGATATCTTTTATAAAGATACTAATTAACCCTTTTGTTGCAATTGACATTTCTTTTTTCTTTCTTGTATTTTCCTTTTTTATTTTTCTCTCTATTTTTCTATTGACTTTTTCCTTTTGAGCTTTGATTTCTTTTTTTGCTAACTTAATACAATAAGTATTGAAATCAGAGAGTGCAAATTAAACAATTACAATAACCACAAAATAATAATAAAAAAGAATTCAAATTTGATTTTTTTTAATCTTAACAAGAATTGAATAAATAAAGATGAACACTAACGAAACAAAGAGACACAATTTAACAAAAAAAAAAAGATAAAAGATACAATATAAATGTCAAATGAATAGCACCTATGAATAGTTTGACAAATAGTAACTCATCATTTTTTTTAAAGTAAGAAACAAAAAAAAATTAAGATAATCAAATCTAATTTTAAAACCAAAATTCTTATACCAAAGAACTCTAAAAATATCAATCATGAAACTTAATAATTTGAATTAAATTTCAAGTTCTAGAAAAATTAAAATTCAAATTAAAGGATTTTCATTTAATGATTAAAGGAATCAAGAACCAATAATAAAGATTTTAACCTAATGATTCAGTATTATGAACCAAAAGTATAAGAAAAGATTTGAATGCTACAATAAAAACTTTTTGATAAATTTATAAAATTCTTTAAAAAACTAAAGAAAAGAGTAATACTCTCAATTTTAATGGAATAAAATTTAATTTCTAATTACAATGTTATTTAAGTCCCCTTATATAGGGCTTGTAAATAAAAATCCTAAACAATTAAGATTAAAAGTCTTAATTTAAAACAAGTAGGAATAAAAAATCTAATCTAAAATAACTAGGAGTAAAAGTCATAAAAATAAATAAAAAAATAGTTAATTAAAATATATGCCTGTGTGGCATCCCTAAGCATACTAGAAAATTTTAATTAAAATATTTTTAAAATATATTTCAAATAAGTTATATTTCTTCTCTTGTCCTTATAGTAGTTCTAATTGGTACGTGAAAAAATCATTGTAAACTTGATATTGATTCTCATTATTAATGAATTGCCAATTAAAAATCCAAAGTTTGCTTTATGAAAATGCCAAGATTAATTGTTGTTTGGATGGTTGTTATCTTCTATGAGTGAGTTAATTATGAATCTTGTCATTGGTTACAATACCTCATGTAAAGTATGGAATGCTTTTGTAAAGTACTTTGGATATCAATCAAAAGCAAAGATATGCCAATTGAGATATTAGCTTTAGTCAACAAAGAAAAATTATCTCTATGATTTATTACTTCTTAAAGATGAAGAACATCTTTAATGACCTAGCTATTGTAGGCTTTCCATTAATAAATGATAACTTCATTCTATATTTGCTTGGAAGCCTTGGATCTAAGTATAACTTGATTGCTATTTTGCTAAATATAAGTGTTCATGAAATTTACTTAAAATTGTTTACTCAAGAGAGCAGGATTCAATAACATAATTTATGCTAATACAAATCAAGGACCATTCTCAGCTAACTATTCTAAGCCAAGAACATTTACAAAAAATAAGAAGGACAATAAGGATTTAACAATAGTTTTAATTAGTTTTTTATTACTAAAAATGGAAAAGCAATCCAGTAGGAAGATGTTAAACTATAAGGACTAGGCTTGGTGGAAGAGGCAATTCGAGGCCACTATACTAAATTTGTATCAAGCTAGGACACATAGCTAATACTTTCTATCATAGATTTAACAAGGAGTACATTGCTAAATAGCAAGCATATCTTTATCAGTAGAATAAAGGTTGACAAGCTCAGGTAAATTCCTCACCTTTCCATCCTTCATTACCTAATATAAAACCTTCTAATAGTCATACTATGGTCACACTATCCAAGCATGGTATCTACAAACCTAAGAACTTTATTATGAACTCCATTTCTTTCACATCAGAACCTATATAGCATAGAAAGCCTTCAACTTCCTCTATGGAAAGTAATTACATAGGATGAATATGATGCCTTTAAGTAGAAACAAAACTTAGGAATTAGTTCTTTTTTCCCCTAAGCTTAAGGTGGTTGCAAATAAATGGATTTTTAGAATTAAATACCATTTAAATAGGTATGTTTCTAAGTATAAAGCCAAGTCAGTTACTAAAAATTTCTTACAAACATCTGGTATAAACTTCTTTGACACTTTTAACCTAGTTATAAAAGCATCTATAGTGAGAATAGTTATCAATTTGAAAGGCAATTTGATAAATTGACATTGACAATGCCTTTATTAATGGTAATCTATCAAATGCAGTGTTCATGCCCCAATTAGAAGATTTTATTACTGCTAAACATCCCCATTATTTGTGTAAATTTGCCAAGTCTTTGTATGGCTTTAAGCAAAACTACTTAGTGTAATAGTCCAAGCCCAACAATTATTAAGTAGATATTATCTACTTTGGGCATATAGTCTATTACAAATTTGTTCTTGAACTTTGCAACTCAAAATAATTATACTTAATAAGGAGAATCCAAGTTATATATTATACAGGCTATACTCATTCACTAGCGATGTGAAATATAACATCTCCCCCTCATTTGGACCTAATATCTTCTTGGGGGGGCCAAATAAAATATTTATATATTATAAGACATATCACAAACTAGAACATTCAAATATCGGGTTGTGGACTAATTCTGATATCATATGTAACAACTCAGGTTCAATAACTAATGAGTTGATATTGTCCGTTTTGAGCACACTATCCATCACGGATTTATTTTTGAACTTTTCAACTTAAAACTTGTCCACTTAGTTAGGCAACTCATACTATATATTATGTACCCATTAAATTCTCATAAGTCTTAGGTTGTTAATGATTACATCTCTAAGAAAAAAGTGAAACAAACTGATCTTGTTTGGTCTATATTTATGACAAAAACCATGCTGCAGTAGATTAAAACCTAACCAAGCATTTTGTTTTTGATTGATTCTTGGTTCCTTTAAATTTGTGCACAACCAACGAAATACACGCCAAACTTCAAACTTATTGCAAATCTGGAACTAGTTGGTTCTCGGACACGTTTTCTTATACAACAAAATTTTAGATCTTTGCTTATTAATCGAGATTTAGCTAAAAAGCGATTAGATATAACTCCTTTTTTTCCCTTTTTTTTTTAACTCATTAATCAACATGATTTTCACTTTCACTTGTAGTGTTCTTCTACAAAATGAAGTGTTTGCCTACTGCTAGTTTTGAAGCGTTTAATATAGTAATTTTAATTATCGATTATCTAAATATTAGAACGAGATCACAAGGAAAGTAAGAGCGAGCGAATGCATTTAATTATGATATTTAATTTGTTAAATAGAGGTTTTAATGTTGTTGGGAATACAGTGCGTAGAGAGGACAGGTATGCAAAACCTGGAAAAAAAATAAATAAATAAAGAGAGAATGAAGATACTAGCTGAACAATAATGCACAAAAAAGAAGGAAAGGTCTTGTCAAAACAATGCATACAACATGCTCCGAATCTCATCTCTGAGGAGCCCGACACTTTAGTGCAGTAATGATAATAATAACAGACAGACAAACAAACAAACAGCTAGTAGCTAAGAATAACATAACAGTGCTGAGCCAAGAGAGAGAAAGTGAGCCCTTCTCTTCGCTCTTCTCCTCCTCAAATACGAAAAGCCACTCGTTGCTTTCATTTCTTCAATCAATCACTCATTTCACGCTCTGAGCTAATTTCTTTCTTTCTTGCTTTCTTTCTCCGCGTCTCCTTAGCCTCTGCTTCTGGGGGAAATTCCCCTTGTCCGTCGGTTTCTCTCTCTTTTTCTTTTCACTTTCTCTTTGTAACTCTAAGAAGAAGCTTCCTGGCGGTCCTGCTCCTGCTCCTCCTCATAATCATCATCTTTATATGGGTGTTCCGTGCTATTTGTTTTCCGGCGACGATATAGAAGATAATTTTGCATGAATTTCTTTTATATTTATTAATTAATTAGTATATATTCGATCATCATCCCCACGTACGCCATAAAAGGGCAGCATAGAAAGGAAGAAAGAAAAAGAAGCTTCAGAGGAAGATCATCAACCATCCCATCAAAATAGAAAACATTTGACTCCATCGTAAAATCGAGAAAAGCCGCTCGCTCTCTCACACGCTCGTCCGGTACTACTAGTACTGGTGCGGTTTTCTTTTCAATTCATTCTCCTTTATATTTTTATTTTATTTTATTAAACTTCCAAGACAAAAAGAATAAGAAGAAAGAGATCAAACTCTTCATCCCAAGATCTCCTTCCTACAGTCAAGCGTCAGAGAGACTCCCATCTTTCCTTTGTACTATATTCTAATTGATTTCAAGATTTCATTCAACTACATTTACTTCTACTTCACATATTCTATGGAATTATCATATATTACACACTTTTTGTTCATCTCGATATAAGTCTCGTCTTCACAGGAAAATGAATTTTAATATTTATTTCTCTATATTTATGAAATTCAAGCGAGATGTGCTGTACCAAACCTTTCCATGGAAAATAGCAAAACAAAAACTCTACTTCACGAGATCCAATCCACAAACTGCCCCAAAATCAACCTCCTTAATTTGCTGCGATCGAGTTATTCCTAAAATCTCCCAGATGGCCAACCAAAGAAATGGAAACTTATGTCAGAGTTTCTTGCTTTTATTTTGTTACAATTATATATATATATATATATATGTAACTTCCTCTTTCAGCCAATAGCGCAGCCAGCCAGCCAACAGAATCAAGAATATTTCGTTTTGATTTTGGACAAAGAATCAATTATTTTAAAGCCAGATCCTGCAATTCCAGTTTTACGTATGATATAGATGGGAATTTTTCGTCAACCATAATTATATACATTCAACCCTGAGCACAAAGCCAACCCTTCTACCTTTTCCATTGCATCTGTATCTCTTCTCTTCTTCCAATTTATTTCATACAGTTTTATCATACTTGTGCCTTTTCCTACTCATTTGGCTTTCATATACTTGAACCAAGTTGAGTTTATTAAATAATTTCCAATAATCCCAATGAATCTTTCATTTTTTTATTAATATTTTTAGGATACTAATTAATTTGATTTTTCTTTTTACCTTGCAGAAAAGAAGGTACAAAAATGGCCTCATCATCTAATTCACCATGTGCCGCATGTAAATTTCTAAGGCGAAAGTGCCAACCGGAGTGTGTTTTCGCTCCATATTTTCCACCGGATCAGCCTCAGAAATTTGCCAACGTGCACAAAGTGTTTGGGGCAAGTAATGTGACCAAATTGCTGAATGAATTGCAACCCTCACAGAGAGAGGACGCAGTGAATTCACTTGCATATGAGGCGGAAATGCGTCTTCGTGATCCTGTTTACGGCTGTGTGGGAGTCATATCTTTCCTTCAACACCGCCTCCGCCAACTACAAATGGATCTCAGCTGTGCCAAGTCTGAACTCTCCAAATATCAACATTTGGGCATAACTGGCCACGCCGGTCTAATCGCGGCAGCAGCTGCTGCTGCCACTGGCTCGACAACCAACCACCACCACCACCACCACCAGAACATGGGAATCAATCTGATTGGGGGAGTTGGAGGTGGTGGACGTGATCATCACTTACATCACCAATTCTTTTCCAGGGATCATCAACAGCAGATTATTAGAGGTTTTGAGGGTGGTAGCAATTATGATGCAAGTCTTCTTGCTATGAATGTCTCTGCAAGCATTGGACAGCTCAGTCAGTTTCAGCAAACTACGACTGCTGCTGGAGATGACCGCCGCAGTACCATTGATCCCTCTTAGGGCTAGGGTTTCTCTTCCCTCATCATAGGTAATTAAAAACTTTTATCCATCTACTAAAATGCTTTTTGTTTATTGATTTTTTTTCTGGGGCTTGCCTCAGAATTATCATTTTAAAAAAATAATAAATTAATTAAACATAATATAAGCATAGTAATGACCGAACCAAAAAATCAAAAAAATTGTTTGAATCTACAGTTGAAACTAGGGTTTCAAACAATTAGAGGGTATAAGCATAAATATAACATCTTTCATTCATTTTCTTCCCTTTTATGTGAGATAAAAATTAGAGACTTTGACTTAATTAAATGTAATAGATTTAGCCTCAGAATGAAGTCTTATTTACTCCATTAAAATTAAGAAAAAATTTATTACACTATTAATTTTAAAAACAACCTTATTTTCCTTTTACATAGATCCTATTACTATTATTGTTGTTGTTGTTCAAACAACCCATGTCAATAATTTTATTTACATAGACTCCATTACTATTATAGTTATTTGTCAATGCTCAAACTCCATTATTGATATAAACCCTGTATTAAAAGTGTTTTTATTGTTTATAAACTCTTGATTATAATAAAATAATATTCTGTTTATCTTCTAACTTTAATAAATATATGATAGTAATTTTTTTAGTTTATAATCATCTTTCAATAAATTAACAAAACATAACAATAAATAAAAGAGTGAGAATTTCATAGAATTTAACCATATAATTCTAAAAAAAATAAATTTTACGATAAGTAGAAGTTAAAAACTAGTAAAACTTTTTAAAAATTTGTTAAAGAATGAGAAATATTTTAATTTATTTTACTGTTTAAAAGAAATTTATAAAGTAGAAGTTAAGACTAGTAGAAGCAATAAGTTATAAATATAATCTGTGGAGTATAAATAGTATTTAACAAAAAGTAAATTACAGGAGTTTAATTAGGTATATCTATTATTTTTTATATAATTTTATATAACATTAACATTATAGATTAAAAAATAAATGAGAGTTTTAAAAGAATTTTAGAGAGTTCTAGTAAATATCGTGGGGTTATCTCAAACTAGCTCTATTTAAAAAAATTGTGGACAGTATTCCCAATGTTGACCAAAACGTCTAAAAAAGAGAAATGGGTGTGAAATATTGTCTGGGTATATGGCCAGACTAGACCAGTTGAAGATGAAACTGTGTAGCTAAGCTAGGTCAGTGTCCTAATTCCAGACATTTTTTCTCATGATTCAGTCTGCAATGCGCACGGTTGCGTAGCCCAGAAATCCTTTCTCAATGCGATTGGAATTTATTAATTTGCTTTAGATCAACCATAAGAACTTAGTAAAAATGTGTGTATGTGTGTGTGTGTTTGTATATAACAAAATTTCTTTATTCATCTCGTGGATTGCAGGGTATCTATCAACTCTGAAGGATTCAGTATTAAGGGTGAGGTAGCTAGCTACAGATACGATGTGTATTTTTATCTTTAATTAAATACCCATTTTCTAGACAATTTTGTTATGTCTAAAGATAATTATACATGCGTTTGCTTAATTTCTTTATCTCATATCGACTATTAATTAATCATCTTTTTCTCATTTGCCTTCTACTCTTGACAAAAGTTCCTGTTTCAGACTTAACAGTAACACTATTTGTTCGTGGAGTTTTGCCTCTTAAAATGTGCCATGGCAGGCAGGCTCGGTTTAGTTTGGTTTCCACCCCTTTGAACTTTTCTCTTTATGGTGTTAACCACATTATTTGCAATTTGAAGTACTATAGGCATTGGCTTATGGAAATTGAGCAAGCTGTTGTCTGTATTCAGATTTGCCTATGATAATCATTATGCATGGTAGCTACTTCAGAAACTAGTTGACTCTTGGTCTTGGGTGCTCAAATTCATAAGGAAAACATAATTTTTAATTAAACCACATAATATTTTGAATGCCCAAGTTTAAAAATTCAACCATCATGGTTGTCAAAAACCACTTTAAAAGAGAAATATATCCATGCTATTAGTTTCCTTAATTTGGCTTACACAAAAGCAAAGATGGTTGCAGAGCATTTAAGATTTATGTTTAATCATAATGTTGGTTTCTAATGTATTTATTCAAGTTTTCAAGTTAAATAGTTCAATTAACATAGTATCAAAGTCAAAATTCCACAAATAATTAAATTTGATTAAATATATCATCCAGCACTTTATAAAATTTCACTTGAAAATTCAATTAAGATTTATTTTTAACATTGATATTGAGTTATGTTGAGATTTATATTTAAAATTAATTTTCAACCGTTACCTATTAATTCAATCTTAATTTTTGGTCAAGTGTAGTGTCTATTAACAAACTGAAGTATTTTAATACCATTTTATATGTTTTCCATGACATTCCTTGTGCAAGTTAGTTCCATTAGCTCATATTCGTGACCAAAATAGAATGCCATGCTTTCCACTTGGTATGGGTTCGGTGAATCAAGAGCTTTTAAATTATATCAAAGAGAAATAGGCAGAGGTTTGAAATGATAAAAAAAGCAAAGTTTATTAATTAATTTAATTAGTATGCACAATGAGTAATTGGATGCACTTATTTTGACATTTCGGACAATAAAATATGTATATTACGTACAATACAAATTTTATAATCAATGTTGTTTGTTATATATTAAATTTTAAAATGATATTTAGATATATTTAATATGAGATATTGTAATTTTAAAATTATAAATATTATAAAATAAAAATATTAAATATTAAATGTTAATAAAAAAAATGCTGATTTTTATTAAAAATTGATATTTGTTTTATTTTTTTATTTTACATACAAAATTAAGTAAAAATAAGCTATTGCAGTAACAAACACATGGGTAGTAAAAAAGTTAGTAATATCATTAATTATGGGTACGAATCAATCGTGCATTAAATACTTGAGCTGAGCTCTGATGTAAAGAAGCTAGAATAGACTAGCGTGTTAAACATAAGAAGGCAAGGGCAAGGCAAAGGCATACGCATACACATGCATTTCGGGTACAAAACAGAAACAACTGAATAAGATAAAAAGGACAAGAAGGTAAGAGGTGGGTGGGGAAATTAAGACAGTAGACAATGCATGGCAGTTGTCCAGAACCAGAAAGCAGCAGGCATGACATGATAGGCCGTTGCAGAGAAGAAATGTCAATAGTGGCAATTAAAGACAGCTATTCAATACTTATAACGTAATATAATGTGCAATGCTAAAAACTCAAAATCCAAAGCATAAGTTAATCTAAGCTAATGCAAAGAACAGAAAAAGAATATGTTCATAATGTTATAGTTGCAAAGCAAGCACTGTTCAAATTCAATGAAAGAGCACCCGCTTTATAATTGAAGTCCTATATTGACCCATGGTCTCGTCCGGTGTCGTCTGGTTTGTGATTGTGATTCAAAGACAGCAGTTGAAAAAAACAAAGAATGCAATATTGCATGACAATGATGACGGACTGTTGAATGATGGCTTTGCTTTTTAATGCTTCGTCATTGCCAGCACATTACCTCTCTCTCTACTAGTGCTGACGCGTGTATCATACAACCGATGTGTTGTATCCACGCCTGCTTCGATTTTTCAAATATATCTGAAATTTCACCTTTGCATACACGAGAACCGCTAATATACATATATTTTACCTGTATATTTTTAATGTAAATTTTAAAATTATAATATAAAATTTAAAATAATTAAAAAATTTTAAATATAAAATTTAAAATTTTAAATATTTAAGAAAAAATTAAAATATATAATAAATACTTGAAATACAAATAAAAAATTTAATAATAACTTAAAATATTTAAATATACAGTTATATATAAACATATATATAAAATAGCTAATTCTTGCATATATACATTCCTTGTTGAAAGAAATACAGTAAAATTATAATTTAATAGAGATATAGTTATAAATATTATAATTACAAAAATTGTAATTTTAACTTAATTATTATAAATATAAATTATAAAATACAATTAGACAAAAATAATGGCACGATCATAAAGAGAATAGTACCCAATTATAAAAATTTTTATACTAAGAAACTCTAAACTCATTTTAAAAACTAAAAATATTTTTAATTTAATATGAAAGTGCCCACACTAGTGAGTTATTACCTACTTTTGATTTAAAAAATATAATAATAATTTTAAACAATAAATCATTATCCAAAATAACTTTACAAAAATATATTATTACATTTTTTTATTGTAAAAAAGTATTTTTTTTATAACACACAGGCAATTATCACTATGTGGAGCCAATTTCTTTTAAACAAAATCTAGAAAAATTATTTATTGTATATTATAATGTAAAATTTATTTTTATTTATAATTAATTTTAAGTAGAATTATAATTTTTTATGACCGTAGAAATTATTCGTATATAAATTATCATTGTAGAGAGATTTTATTGTGGATAAACACTCTTAACGTACATTTTAATTTCATTAATTTAAACAAATATATATATATATAGAGAGAGAGAGAGAGAAGACATGTCCATTTCTTTGTTTTTTACATTATTAAAAAATACTAAATTTCTACGCATATTATTTCAATTCTTTGAATCGAAACAAATTAGAGTTCTCAATTTTCTATGACATATATGGAATAAAATATTTTTAGGAACAAGCAAATCCTTGGTTAATTTAATCCGTGACTTTAATAAAATTAACATAATAAATTAAACTCTTAAAATAATTATAATTTAGAGAATTTAATACTAATTGCTAAAAATTAAATAAAGCATTTACACTAACAAAATTTTTTATCTAACAAACTTGCATGGGTATTTTAAAAAGAGTGGGTTAATGTGTTGCTCGGTCAAACGTTAAGAATGTTATTTGGCATGTTTTTTTTTAACTATTGTTATTAACATTATATATAAGACAATTGAATGTATGATTTTTTTTTTTTAAGAATAATAATTCACGTAAACTTAAATGCACACGGCAAAGTACACAATTTTAGTTGTACATTATAACAATAATATATATAAATTTTTAAAAAATAATAATAATAATAAAATTAAACTTCACAATTGATTCACTGTACTTTTATGAAAATTGATAATTATCATAAGTATATTTTGATATTTTGAAACATTTTATGATAAATAACTTGTATATCATAATTGTTATACACCTGTAAACTAAACTTTCCATTATTTATATTGGAACCTTACATTATTTTTTAGAAACAAGCAACCAAGGGTGTATGACAGTTATAATATGTTTAATCTTGCAAATTTATAATTTTTATTTATTCAGTTAAAATAATTTATTAAAAATAAATTTTAGCTAAGATTTGTTATAAATGTAGTATTTTAAGGGTTTTTTTTTTTATAAGTTTTACATATGATAGCATCTAACATAGGATTACTTTTGAATTTTTGACTATACAATTTTAAAGATTTTTGGAATTGAAAAAGGAGCACCAAATTAAGTAAGAAGTTTAAAATATATATATTTTTTATTTTTTAGCATATAATTTTTTATTTTTAAAATCACTCACAATCTTACATTTTTTTGTGAAAAAATTTATATAAATAACTTGATAACTTTATTTAACATTGGATCTTATTGTTGGTTACGTATCCTAAATCTAATAAAGATAAAAATGTAATTATACATTATTAACAAAATTGACATTTTATTTATAAATTTTGTCTATAATAAATATTAACTATTTAAAAAATAAAGTCTTTAAAATGACAATAAGAGAATTTAATTTAAATTTATAAGATCTTATCATTCTTAAATGTTTTTAATAATAGAATTATAAATATTAGAACATTAATAAATTTAATTTAAATTGATATATGTTATATATGTTGTTTTAGATAAGGAAGGTAGCTACTCTCACAGGCTACTAATCAAGGTGCCCACTTAATCCAACACATGAATACTTGTTAGAGAATAAGTATATTGAACTGATTTACTTGAGAACTTATATGAAATGCTATCTATATGTCTATGAAATTTTTCTAAATTATAATAGTATTAATGATCCTTAAACTTGAAGTCTTTATAATTTCTTATAAGTGAATCATATATACTTTGACATTATATTTTTGTCGTCTATAGTGAGATTATGCATAAAGTAATGATTAAGCAATATAAAAAATACATAAAAATTCTGAGAAATCAAAAAGGATTTGCAGCTTTCAATAACATAGAGTCGATATTTCAAGTGACAATATTTTGCTATAAAGGATAATATAAGTTCACGGCCATGGTGAATTTTGAAAAAAGTTTTGAGAATTCTAAAATTATATTATAACTTAAATAAAAAAGTTTTCAATAATCATGATTTAATAAAGTAGACATTTTTTATACTTTAGAATCATATGTGAGATATGTATAAGGTACAAAGATTGAATTATACAATAATTATATATAAAATAAGTTTTTTTAAAATTAGTATTCTTTCTCAATTAGGGGGTATGATGCATTGTTAAATGCAGCTCTTGATCTATGAAAATTAATTTGTTAATTAAAAATTTAATTAAGAATAAATTAATTAGATTAATTTATTTAGATTTAAGAAGTCTATAACTATAATTAATTTATTTAGATTTAAGAAGTTTATAACTATCTCCATTGTAAACATACGAAAGAACTTAATAGGTTATATACTTTAAAGTACTGAGAAATTAAAGATAAATTATATAAAATTAAGCTTTAGAACTTATTTATTTAAGTTCTTAAATTTTTGAGGTAAATTTATAATGTCAAAATTATGAATAGAAAAATAGAATTTTGAAAATTTTAAACCAATTTATAAAATTAAAAATATTAATACTATTTTACAATTTTTAAAAGTACAAATAATATCTTATATTTTTTAAAGTTTAGGGGTTGAAATGCAATTAAATAAATTATTTATTTTTAATTATATTTTTAGATTTATCATAATAATAAATCCTATTTAACTATTATGATAATTAAAAAGATAATTAGAAATATGATAAATTTTATTTGATTAATTTAATTAATTAAAAGATAATTAATTATTTAATTAGGATGAGATAATAATTTTATTAGATATAATTAAACTCTATTTTTATTTTAATATTTTTAATATGATTAGGAGTAAATAGCGAAATACTATAAATATATATTTTCTTTTGGCAAAAATGAATGTATTAAATTTTCAAAAACTAAGATTTGAAAAAATATCAAAACCCCAATTTAAGTACCTCTTATTAAGTTAGCATTAAAGAAAAGATAGCTACATAACATTGGTTTTACTAAAATTCAAATTTTTTAATCTATTTTATGTGGATACACACTTGGGTGATTTATTCATTTAAGAAAATAGTATTCGTACAGTATTTATATTTTAGCCATAACTTTTGACTTAAAAACCAGATTGATGTGATTCTAGTAGGAATAAAAAGACAATTCAAATATCTAAATTTTTATTTTTAAAGAAGAGAATCAAATTCGAATGTATTCAAGTTTAAAACTAAATTAAAAATGATAAGTCCACTGTAAATATAAGAAAGAACCATAATCATTGAAAATCTTATTAGTGTAAAGTATGCCATATAATCTCATTAATTTTATTAATTCGTATTTATCATAAACCATGCATAAAAAAAAGATATTAAATAAGAAAAATATTTTCTTGTAGAATATGGATTCCACAAAATTATTAAATTTAATGTGATTAAAATAACTTTTTAATAAGATTGAAAAAATTATGTTAGTAATTAAATTTTAAACTCAAAGAATTACAATGAGCATACTAATTGAATAAATATGGATTTATAGTTTTTGACTATATTATGATATATATATATATATATGTTTAAATGAATGGAAATGATGATTATGGACTAGACCAATAGGATTAGATAAAAAGGTTATATGTTGGTTTATTATTTAATTTCTATATAGGGCCTGCATGTCCTACCTTTCTTTATTTTATTCTAGATTATAAAATTAATTTCTATAGAATTAAGATTTTACTTAAAATATAAATTAAACTTTTGTAATCTTCAAAGACAAATAGAGAAAAGAAAAGGAAAAAAATAAGAAGTCATAGTGGACTAAGGAAATAAGGAGTTATGATAGACCAAGGAATAAGGAGATCAAATTTGAAACATTTAAAATACTTTGTAATTATTTTTTTCTAGGATATCACCTAATAAGTTCTTTTGTTGGCTCAAAAAAATTATTCTAGATTAAAAGTCCATAATCATCATGCTAGTAACCAATGATGCATGTTATATTATGTGTGAGATTCATAAATATAAATAATGTATGAATATAAATGCATATATGAGATCTAATAAACTTAAAATTCAACTGCTTGTTTGATTGATAGATGTCTTGACTAATTCTATCAAAAAGGAAATAAGAGCTTAAGGAGTTTAGCTTTTAATTAGGACCTCTATGACCCCACTAATCTTTGAGGAACCTAATTAATGCATTTTTTTTCACTCAAAATATTTTATTCTAAAGTTTAAAAATAGTAATAATAATAATAATAATAATAATCCCTTTGAGTAATTTATGTTTATATCATTGACTTCTATTATTATAATCAAAATCAGAGTTTGTTTTGATTCTTTGATTACTTGGCCCTCATCAATATTAAGTTTAACATCGAATATATTTAGGTTATAAATAATGCTTTCACTTAACCAAAATATTTAATGAGTTGACCTTATCATGATTATCCATTTTGAAGTTTCATATAAGATATGATTGACAAGAGTTGTTATGGTAAAAGTTGTCAACAAGTCTAGGAATAATATGAGATATGATTGGTAACAACACTTAATCAAACTTAAATAGAGCGATAAACCCTTATTGTCATTTTATTTTAGCAAGATGATATCCTAGCCCATGACAATTTTGTTACTAAAAGAACTGACAAAATTTAAGGAAAATAGTGGAAATAACCATTAGATTAAAAGTCTAAATATTTTATAGTTTATATTAATATAACAATTCTAATAAAATTCTTTATTCTTGATATAGGTTTTTATTTAAAATATGAGTAATAATATATCTCTTCGAGGCATATTTGATGCTAATAAATTGACTAGGCCTAACTTTATAGATTGGTACTGTAACTTAAAGATTGTTATTAGGCAAGAAAAGAAGTATTATATCTTCAAACAAACTGCTTTATTAGAATCTGCTAAAAATGCAATATAAAAGGAGTACAGCATTGAGATGATGATGAGCAAGCAGTATATGTAATGTTAGGCTCAATGTCATTAGAGTTACAAAAACAACTTGAGTCTATGAATGCTAGCATAATTATAATGCATTTCAAGAAGTTATTTGATACATTTACTTGCACTGAAATATATGAGATATTTAAGGCTTTTTACTAATCTAGGATGAGAGATAGTGCTTGAGTTAATGACCACATACTAAAAATAATTACCTATATTTTAAAATTAGCTAATCTTGGTTTCGTCATAGAACATGACTTATATATAGATCTTGTATTGCAATCACTAATAAAGTCTTAATCTCAATTTATTTTCAATTTTTATATGAACAAAATAGATGCCATACTTCCTCATTTACTTAATATGTTGAAGACAGCTAAGAAAGACTTAAAACTATATAAAAGTTCTGTAATGCTTATGAATATATCTAAAAAATTTAAGAAAATTCCTAAAAAAAGTACGAAGGATAAAACCCAAAAAGCCAACACATATAAGTCTAAAGGTGGTGTGACTAAGAAGAAGGATAATGACACTTGTTTCTTCTATGGCAAGGATGGGCGTTAGAAGAAGAATTATGCAAAATATTGTTAACAAACCAGTATAATATGAAGTGGAATTACACAAAAGAATCTGATTTGCTTTCTAAGATCCATGTAATAAGCCCTAATATTATTATATGTATATGTTTTAATGTCATAAATACGCACATACCTCTAGTTAGACGATTTTCATGGAATCACGAACATAGATCAATTGCTTCTGTATCTTTATAATATCTACACGATCAAAAGTTTAATTAGAGTATTAGTTCTTATGATTTAAATGCATAATATTTTATGCATTGTTCTCTTTTTAAGAGTAAGAACACAAAAATAAATCTTATGCATACCTTTAAAAAACGCACATAACATATTTATATATTGCTATTTTAGGTCTCCAATTTTGATTTAAATTATTTGGTTGACTTACTTATAAAATTCAATTTATTTAGTAAAGTAGGTATTAATAAAATTAGTCTAATCTTTACATAATGGGTTTAGTAAAAATTAAAATTTAAATAGTTCAACGAATCCTAAACTTATTTAAAATTATATATATATATATATATATATTATATTTTCGATCTTAATGTGCAATCCAACAGGCTTTCATAACGTTGGTAGTAGTATTAAAATTTAATTTTAGTGTTACAAATAATGAATGGTTTCTAATAACATATTATGACAACTCAAGCAACGAGAATATCAGTAGTTTGACATCACCTTATCCGTGATTAATACTACTGTGTAATTTAATCTCTTTATCCAAAATATCTTAATTAAACACGAGACATAAAATGTGTCATCCTCATATAGTTCAATTAAATTTCTTTGATATTCTGGAAATACTTATTATATCAAATAAAGTTAATATTACATATTGATTTATTTGAGTATGACCATATATTTTTTAAAATTTCACTCAATTAAAGGGTTTAAGATATTATTCTCATTATATAAGAATGATAAATTCTATCTTAATCACACATATCTCTTACATGAGTTATGACATATTTGATTATTTTCTTTATAGTTTTTCTTATTATAGATGACATTTAAAAATATCAAAATATTTTATTCTTGATGTTAAGAACCATGGTGATCTCAAGTTTAAGGATTACACACACCATTATCACTACAAGAATCACTTAAGATATGCATATAATGATCTACGTAATATTCTCATGATGGGTTGGTTCAGTATATTAGTTCACTAACTTGTACCTATGTATTGACTTAGTATCTCATATCATAACGTATACAAGTTGTTATCAGTTATTACACATACTTGTTTCTATATATTATTGTTATCCTATTTATAATAATGATTGACTAAGGACATTGAAAAATAATATCTAACTAATTAAATTTGCTATTCTAAGAGTATTATTACATTTATTAAATACATAGATATATAATAATAAAATAATTAAATAAAATATATAAATCAAAATGTCATAATACAAACATGCCAAATATTTAAAATACTATTAAATTTAGGATATATACTAACAAAAACCTCGAGAACTTAAAGAAGAAAAAGTAAGAAGTTACTTTCCCTTAAGGTATATTTATGAATGAGGTTATTACTAATGATAGCAAATATTTTAATTAGGTATTGGATATTGATTGTGATTTTCACATATGTAATAATATCTAACGACTCAAAAGAATAAAAGATTTTATAAAGATAAAGTGGACTTACGAGTAGAAAATAGAGTAAGTGTTGTTGCATTAGCCGTAGAAACTTATTTTATGTCATTACCAAGTGAATTAGTTCTAAAATTAGAAAATTACTTTTATATGTCCGTACCTAGTAGAAATATTATATCTAGTTTGGATAAGAAAGGATTAATTTTATAATAAAAAATTATAATTGTTCATTTCATATAATGATATTTATTATACTACTGGATATTTAAGCAATGAATTATATATTTTGAAATTAAATAAGCAATGAGTTATATATTTTGAAATTAAATAAAATTATCTTCAATATAAATGAACAAGATAATCAAACAATTATACCATTGGCATTGTAGACTTAGTCATATAAATGAAACAAGATTTACAAAATTGCGTAAAGATGGTTACTTGAACTTCTTTAATTATGAATCGTATGTAACTTGTGCATCATGTTTAATTGCTAAAATGACCAAATTGCCCTTTACTTGACAAGACTACGTGCAAATGATTTGTTAAAACTAGTACTTACCAATATATGTGTCCTAATGTCAATTTAAGTAAAGGGTGATTACTTCTACTTTATAACCTTGACATATAATTATTCACATTTTGGTTATGTACACTCAATAAAGTATAAGTTTGAAGTATTTGCAAAGTTTAAAGAATTCATAAATGAACTAGAGAAACAAACTAGCAAAAGTATTAAAACACTACAATATGATCGAGGTAGAGAATTCTTAAGCTATAAGTTTTAAAATTATCTTAAAAGAACATGGCCATTTCATAAGGACTTTTCTACGAACACTGCAATGCAATAGTATTTTTGAAAGGAGAAATCCAATCTCATTAGATATGGTACGATCAATGATGTTGAACACAGATCTTTCTACGTCATTTTAGGGACTAAAACTAGAAGCATCTACTTAGCTTTTAAATAATGTTTCATCTGAATTAGTAAGCTAAATACCGTACGAGATACAGCATGGCAAACGACAAAATCTTAACTTTATAAAAGTTTGGGATTGTGATGCTTATGTGACATAATTGCTTATTGATAAACTGGATGTAAAGTTAATTAAATATAAATTTATAGGATATCCAAAAGAAAGAAAGGGGTATTAGCTTTACGATCTAAGTGAACAAAAGATGTTTATTTCACGTAATATTATTTTTTTAAAAAAAAACTTTCTTTCAAAAAAAATAGTGAAAGTAGACTAGAATTAAACAAAGGTCTAGAATCACAAAATAATATTGAATTACCTTCAATACATAAAATATAAGTGATGGAACAATTATAAGATTAAGTATTTCAATAGTTTAGTAGAATACACCAGAGCCAAGTAGATATAAATCTCTCATAAAAGGTGAATATGATTTACTGATCATTGAAAATGATGACCTTATTACTTATACAAAGGTAATATCTGACATTAACTCTTTTAAATGGTTTGAAGCCATGAAATATAAAATGGACTAAATGTGTACCAATGAAGTTTGGAATTTGAAAGATATACCTAAAGGGATCACTTCTATTGGATGTAAATAAGTTTTTGAAAAAAAAAATAGATACAGTTGGCAAAATCCAAACCTACAAAACTAGGTTAGTGGTAAAAATTTATAAATAAATTCAAAAAATTAATTATGATGAAACTTTTTCATTGGTTGCCATGTTGAAATATATTAGGATTTTGTTTGCAATAACAATATACCATGATTATGAAATTTGGAAACCTTTTAGAGGATATGTACATGGCATAATCTGAAGATTTTATTTCTAAAGGAAACATAAATAAGATATGCAAGCTACAACAATCCATTTATAGATTAAAACAAGTCTTTTAGAGCTAGAATCTTTGTTTTGATGAGATAATTAAAGTTTTTGATTTTATCAAAAAGAAAGATGAAATTTATGTGTATAAAAAGATTAGTTGGGGCACAATCATATTCCTAATATTATAGATGAATGACATAATAGGAAATGACATTCTAATACTTCAGTCAATTAAGTTATAGTTATCCAATCAATTCTCCATGAAGGTTTAAGAGAAGTAATTTATTTTCTAGGAGTTAAGATCTATAGAAATAAATCTAAAAGGTTACTCAATCTCTCATAATCAATGTACATAGAAAAAATTCTTAAAAGATTTAACATGATAGTTTTCAATAGAGGTTACTTGCCTATAAGGCATTAAATTTATCCTTCTAAGGAGATGTGTCCTAAAACTCTAGAAGAGGTTGAGCACATGAGATATATCATATATGCCTCAACCATAAAATCAATCATGTATATTATACTATGTACAAGACCTGATGTATATTTTGCTCTAAGTGTTATGAGTAGATATCAAGCTAATCTTGGTGAGGGTCACTAGACAACTGCTAAGATAATCCTTAAGCATTTGAGAACGACTAATAATATATTTTTTGTTTATGAAGGATGTTCTAAGCTTAAAATTTTGGGTTATTGTGATGCTAGTTTCTAATTTGACAAAGATGATAGCAAATCACAATATAAATATTTATTTACTATGTTAAGAGGTGAACTATGATAACAGACTTAACGACTAAAGTCTAGTATAGCACTGCTTTAAAAGCTGCTAACTAAATAGTTTGGATAAGAAAGTTTGCCACAAATTTAAATGTTGCTTCTAACAGTCACCATTTGATTGTAATGTACTGTAACAACATTAAAGCCATAGCACAATCTAAAAAGTGAAGGTTTCATCAAAAATTCAAACATATACTTAGGTGATATCATCTAATTAAAGAGATAATATAAAAAGATGATACGAAGATAGAGAAGATATCCATTAAAGAGAACTTAATAGATTCTCTTACCAAGCCACTATCGCAACTAAAGCATGATGGACACACTGAGTTATTTGGTGTAAAATATAACAATAATTGGCTCTAGTGCAAGTGAAGTTTTGCTAGTTACGTATCTTAGATTTAATAGAAATAAATATGTAATTATACATTATTAATGACATTGATATTTTATCTATAAGTTTTATCTATAATAAATGTTGATTACTTATAAAATAAAGTTTTTAGAATGATAATCAAAGAATTTTATTTAAATTTATAAGATCTGGTCATTCTTAAATATTCTCAATCATAAGATTATCAATATTATGATATTAATAAATTTAGTTTAGATCAACATATATTATATCTGCTTTTTTAGAGAAAGAAGGTAGATGATCATAAAAGGTAATGATTAGGTAATTAAAAAATATACGAAAGTTGTAAAATATTAATAAAAGATTCACAAATATAGATATCATAGAGTTGATATCTTAAGTGGTGAGTTTTGAAAAGAATTTTAAAAATACTAAAATTATATTATCCACTTAAGTTAAAATGTTTTCAATAACTATGGTTTATTAAAGTAGACATTTTTCATATTGTAGATCATAGGCGAGATATAGATGAAGCGAAAGGATTGAATTATATAATAATCATATTCAGAATAGATTTTACTAAAACTAATTTTCTTTCTTAATTAGAGGCCATGATACATTGTTAGATGCCGCTCGTGATATATAAAAATTAATTTCTTAATTAAAAAGTTAACTGAGGATAAATTGATTAGATTAATTTATTTAAATTTAAAAAATCTATAACTATCTTTTTTGCCGATATAATAAAGAATCTAATGGGTCACATACTTTAAAATATTGATAAATTAATAATACAATATGTAGAATTAAGTTTTAGAACTTATTTGTTAAGTTCTTAAACTTTTGAAGCAGATTCATAATATCAAAAATTATTTTAATAGAAAAATAAAATTTCAAAAATTTTGAGCTAATATGTAAAATTAAAAATATTAATGCTATTTTATAATTTTTAAAAGTATATGTGCTATCTTATAATTTTTAAAAGTTTAGGGATTGAAAGAAAATTAAATAAGTTATTTATTTTTAATTATATTTTCATATTTATCATTATAATAAATCCTATTTAATTATTATGGTAATAAAAAGGATAATTAGAAATATAATAAATTCTATTTAATTATTTTGATTAATTAAAAAATAATTAATTAATTATTTAATTAGGATGAGATAATAATTCTATTAAATATGATTTAAATCTATTTCCAACTAAATATTTTTAATGTGATTAGTAGTCAATAAATAAATACTATAAATACCTCTTTTTTTTTTTTTTGGCAAAAATGCACATATTAGTTTTTTAAAGACTAAGATTTTAAAAAAAATACTAAAACCCCAATTCAAGTTTCTCTTGTTAAGTTAGTACTAAAGAAAAAAACACCTAAATAATCTTAGATTTAATAAAATCAAAATTTTTTAATTCTTTAATTAAAATGACATTTGTACAGTATTCATATTTTAGCTATAATATTTGACTTAAAAATGGAATTGACAAAATTCTAGCGTCAATTAAAGGAGAACTCAAAAATCTAAATCCTTATATTAGAAAGTGAATATACTTTGAATATGTTTAAGGTGAAAACTGAATTAAAAGTGATAGGTTAGCAATAAATTTAAGAAAGAACTATAATTATACAAGATGGTATTAGTGTAAAATATGTCATATAATCTTATTGATTTTATTAATTTTTATTTGTCATAAACCATATATTATAAAAAGAACTTTGTATGAGAATCAAAAAAGTTATTTTCATTTTCATTTTAAATTTTTACTACATATATGTTATTGATTTTCTACCACTTATAAGATTCATTTCAAGTGTCATACTAATTAGAATTGCATAAGCATTAAATTTAAAATTATAAGTATTTATTATATATTTAATTATTTATTTTAAAGATATTTATCGAATTTAATTAACACTAAAAGTTTATTTTTAAGTAACATTGATTACAGTAACACCTGAAGTGTTTTATATGTCGTAATAAGTATTTTAAATTGTTTTAAAATTTTTAAAAGATATTAAAATGTATAAATATTTATACATTTTAGTATTTTTTTAATATTCTTAAATAATAAATCCTAAGTCATCATCTCTAGCACAAACCTTTATCTTATAATTAAAAGTATGGTTCTTGTTACATGATTCAATTATAAATATAGTTCTTATTATAGGATTAATATACTATCAATAAAAGTATTAATTGATAAAACTACTCAAGATTAATTACATTAAAAGTTTAACACTCAAAATATTCAATGAAAATAAGAAAGGTAATTCTATGATAAATTTTAAAGTTATACATGTTTGTGATCTCATTCCAACTTGATGTGTCTTGCAGAACCTAAGAGTGAGTTTTGTTCTTCAAATTCGTCACTGTTCACGGAATTAGAGTTTTAAACTCTTAAACTCTTCAAATGATAATAACGAAAGAAAATTTAAAGATAAAAACCAAGTATTCAGGGCCTAAAGGCAATGCCACCAGCTAAGGAAAAATCCACCATCAAATTTGGCAAAAATTTAGATAAAGGAAGAAAAGTTGGATTACCACTCAAAAGAAATATATTTTCATTCAACTAGCCAAATCCTAAAAATGAAAAAAAAAAAAGAGTTTTTTTATAGGCATTACATATTTGGTTAAATATAAACAAAAGCTACAGATTACATAGGGATTACAAGCATTAATTATAATAAATAATTGCATAATGCTCCATATTTATGTTTCCAAGAGTCACATAAATACTCAGCTTTCGTTCCAAAGATTCATATAAATGCTGCTTCATGATTTTGACTCTAAGTAATCAAATTAAGGCCAAATGAAGTGTAAAGACTGAGGAGATCATGGGCTGAACGAATTTGAGCCTGGGTTAACTTACCTTGTGTTGAATATACATCATCCTCCCAGAGTTGAAGAGGATTTGTCCTTAAATCTGCAAGGTTATCATCTTCCAAATATGGGGACAAATCACCCACATTAAATGTGGTTGAGACTTCTCCAAATTCACTAGCTAAGTTTATCTTGTAAGTATTATCTCTAACTCGTTCAAGGACCTCAAATGGACCGTCGGCTCTTGGTGCTAGCTTACTCTTCCTTTTAGATGGAAACCTTTTCTTTTTTAGATGAACCCAAACTATATTTCCAGGCTGAAAGTTGGCTACTCTCCTATTTTTGTTGGCTTGTTTCTTGTATGTTTCATTAGACTTTTGTATTTGGACCTGAATAGATTCATGTAACTTCTTCATTGCTTTGGCTTTCTCAATTGCATCCACATTTACTTGAATATCGATTGGCAAGGAACTTAATTCAATAGGAGTGATAGGATTGATGCCATACATTACTTCAAATGGAAAGTGACCAGTTGTAGAAGTTGGAGACCTATTATAAGCAAATTCAACATGTTCTAATTTGATATCCCAATCCTTCAAGTTCTTGCCCATCAAAGTTCTTAGAATAGTTCCCAAAGTGCGGTTTGTGACCTCGATCTGCCCATCAGTTTGAGGATGGTATGAAATGCTAAAGAGAAGTTTGGTACCAAACTTTCCCTAAAGTGTCCTCCAAAAATGACTAAGGAATTTAGTATCCCGATCTGACATAATACTCCTTGGAATCCTATGCAAACGAATAATTTCTTTGAAAAATAAATTAGTTACGTGAGAAACATCATCTGTTTTATGGCAAGGGATAAAATGTGCCATTTTAGAAAACTAATCTACAACCACCATAGCTTCATCTTTTCCCCTTTGTGTTCTCGGCAATGCAACAATGAAATTCATGCTTAAATCTTCCCAACGCTGCTCTGGAATTGGCAATGGAGTGTAAAAGCATGGTTTGAAGTGACTCTTAGCTCGTTAACATATGCCACACCTCGCCACTATTACTTGGACTTCTCTTTGCATTTTTAGCCAGTAGAAACGTTCTTTAAGAATTTCTAATGTCTTGTTAACCCCAAAGTAACCAGCAAGTTCTCCTCCGTGAATCTCCCTTATAATCAGCTCTCGAAAATTTTTTTTTGGTACACAAAACTTGTTTCCCTTGAAGAGAAATCCATCTTGGACAGAATAATCCTCAAAACTTCTTTTCTTGCATTCGGCCATGATTAAACTCATATCTTCATTGGTAGCATAACATTCTTTCATTACTTGGAAACCAAGAACTCGAGCGTCTAAAATAGCAAGCAATGCATATCTTCTAGACAAAGCATCCGCAACCACATTTTTTACTCTTTTATTGTAATTTGAAACAAAAGAGAATGATTGGAGAAATTTAACCCATTCAGCATGTCTTGAATTCAGCTTGTGTTGCCCATTGATGAACTTCAAGGCTTGGTGGTTTGAATGAAGAACAAATTATTTAACCCTCAAGTAATGACTCCAGTGATCTAAAGCCCTCACAATTGCATAAAATTTCTTGTCATATGTGCTGTACCATCTCCTTAATTCATTTAGCTTCTCAATAAAATAAGCTATGGGGCGCTTAGCTTGTGTAAAAACATCACCTATTCCAACTCCACTTACATCACATTCCACTTCAAACACTTGATCAAAATCTGGCAAAGCTAAGATTGGAGCTTCACACAATTTCTTCTTAAACACTTTAAATTCTTTATTTGCTACTTTAGTCCATTCAAACTTACCTTTTTTCATGCACTCGGTGACGGCTGCCATGATGGTACTGAAATTAGGAACAAATCGACAATAGAAAGATGCTAAACCATTAAAACTTCTAATTTCATCGATGGTTTTAGGTTGGAGCCAGCTTCTGAGTGCTTCAATTTTGGAATGATCCACCATGATGCCATATTTAGAAACAACATAACCAAGAAGCACAACACTCGGCGAGAAAAACTCACACTTCTCCAGTTTTGCAAATAATTTCTTCTCCTTCAAGGTATCAAAAACTCGTCACAAATGAGTA
>CP135572.1:102879-216043 GCA_032401905.1 Swietenia macrophylla
CGGACGTGTTTACCAAACCTCCAAGTATTCAACAACTCCACAAGTTCAGTAGCAAGTTGAACTTGATTAATTTGTTCAAGCCCAACTTGAGGGGGAGTGTTGAAAATAATAGTCATAGCCCATTAGAAGGCCCAAGATTATTAACACAATCTACAAGGCCCATTACAAGCAACTAGACACAACAAGACAAATAAACTAGCCGTTGAACAGTAGCCGTTGTAAACAGTAACGGTTAAAAAATTTGAAAAACTAGCTGTTATAAACTCATGTATATAAATACATCATTGTAAATGAAAAATCAATACTTTCTTTTGCACTTGAAGCTTCATCATTCTTTTATCAATATTTTTTACAAACTCAAACACTCCAAGGAAAGCTAACTAATTAGATAGACTTATAAATAAACTCAAACATTCCAAGGAAAGCTGACTAATTAGATAGACTTATAAATGAACTCAAACACTCCTAAATATTTCTAAAAAATCGAGTTTAGATTTGGTCAGACTTTTTTAGATTTTGAATCATGCATATCCATCTTTGCTAGATATGTGGACCAAGCCCAATGGGTCTCCACGAATTTACTTGGGTCCAAACTTCTTGAATTAGCCCGTTAAGTGCATCTTTGAACTTCTTTATTTGAGCTCTTATAACTGGACCAATCGGAACTTGAATTGAATTTTTTAAAGTTGTGCCATGATTTGTATCATTCCTTTCCTCTTGAAAAGTATTTGTCCTCAAATCATCATCTACATCAAAAAGGCTCAAATCAGCAACATTAAAAGTAGCACTTACATGTTGATTTCTATGGGAATTTAATACATAAACTACTTAACAATGGCAATTGTAAGTTGTTTGGAATTGAGAGAAAAGAGATAAAGCATAATAGAGGAGAGAATAAAAATTGTATTATTAACTTGAATTTGTTTACAATATATACTAAAGCAACCAACAGCTAGTTGGCTATATTAAGTATAAAGAATAAGTAACAACAGATACTTGCCATATCATGAACAAGTATTAATCACATTTGAATAATACCATAATTGCCTTGGATTATTCTTTTGTTTGTAATATTCACTTTCCTTTTCTAATAAGGAAAGATTTTAATGTTGAATTTTTAAAAAAGGAATGCTATCAAGCACTTTAGGAAGGATGTCATATGCATAATGAATGGAGATTTCATGCTCTGACTTTGGTCTATCAACTTGGGCTGATTTTGGTCTAACAATCTGGGCCTTGGTTTTCTGATGATCTACATGCTTCGATCCAAATCGATCTGTGTACTTCAACTCAATATTACATTGTACTCACTTGGTAAATCTAGCTTGTAAGCATTGTCATTGATACGCTCTAAGATTTGAAAATGGTCATCTCTTCTTGGAAGTAATTTGGAACGCCTTTGCGTCGGAAATCTCTCTTTTCTCATATGTAGCCAAACCCAATCTCCTGGTTCAAAAACCAACTTGTGACGCCCCTTGTTGGCTTGTTTTGCGTACTGCTCCGTTCTTCGCTCAATGTTAAGTCTTGCTTTCTGATGAATCTGCCTAACAAATTCAGCTTTCTTTTTGCCATCTAAATTAACTCGCTCAATCATGGGTAAAGGAGATAAATCCAATGGAGTTAATGGATTAAATCCATACACAATTTCAAATGGAGAAAATTTAGTAGCAGAATGAACAGTACGATTATAAGCAAATTCAACATGTGGTAAACAATCTTCCCAAGTTTTAATGTTCTTACTAATAATAGCCCTTAACAAAGTAGACAAAGTTCTATTTACCACTTCGGTTTGACCATTAGTTTGTGGATAACAAATAGTAGAAAATAATAACTTAGTACTTAACTTACACCACAAAGTCTTCCAAAAGTAACTTAGGAACTTAGCATCTCTATCGGAAACAATTGTTTTAGGCATACCATGTAATCTCACAATCTCTTTAAAGAACAAATCAGCAACATGTGAAGCATCATCCGTTTTGTGACATGGAATAAAGTGTCATTTTAGAAAATCTATCCACAACCACAAAAATTGAATCTTTACCACGTTTACTCCTAGGCAATCCTAACACAAAGTCTATAGAAATATCAATCTAAGGCTCATTAGGAATGGGCAATGGTGTGTATAAACCATGGGGTTGCTTTCGGGATTTTGCCTGCCTGCATATGACACATCTATCGTAAGTTTTCTCAACATCTCTTTTCATGCGTGGCCAAAAGAAGTGTTCTTGTAAAACAGCTAATGTTTTAGCTATCCCAAAGTGTCCCATCAATCCTCCACCATATGATTCTCTAACTAATAAATCACGCACGGAACAATTCGGTATGCACAACTTATTTTCTCGAAATAAAAAATCTTAATGTTTAAAGTACTTACCATTAGGGGTCTTCTCACAAGCTATATACTCTTCACTAAAGTCAGGGTTTAAAGGATAGAACTCTTTAATATGTTCAAAACCAAGCAATTTAGCATCAAGAGTAGAGAGCAATGCGTACCTGCGAGAGAGTGCATCTGCAACCACATTCTCCTTACCTTGCTTATATCGAATAACGTATGGAAACGTTTCAATGAACTCTACCCAACGAGCATGTCTTTTGTTCAGCTTGTGTTGTTCTTTCAAGTGCCTCAAATGATTCGTGATCAGTGTGAATCACAAACTCCTTGGGTCAAAGGTAGTGCTGCCATGTTTCCAAAGCTCGAACCAATGCGTATAATTCCTTATCATAAGTCGGGTAGTTTAAAGTTGCTCCACTTAGCTTTTCACTGAAATACACAATTGGTCGTCCTTCTTGCATAAGCACAGCTCCAATACCTATATCAGAAGCATCACATTCAATCTCAAATATTTGTTAAAGTTAGGTAAAGCTAATAAAGGTGCATTTGTCAATTTTTGCTTGATAAGCTGAAACGCCTTCTCTTGCTCTTCTCCCCACTTGAAACCAATGTTTTTCTTTATTACCTCAGTGAGCGGTGCAGCTAAAGTACTAAAGTCTTTCACAAACCGTCGGTAGAAATTAGCGAGTCCATGAAAACTTCGTACGTTACCTATGCTCGTGGAACTCGGTCATTCTTGAATTGCACGAATTTTCTCTTCATCAACCTGTATTTCTTGTGCACTCACAATGAAACCAAGAAACACAAGCTTATCAGTGCAAAAGGTACATTTCTTTAAGTTAGCAAATAACTTCTCTTTTCTAAGTACATCTAAAACCGATTTTAAATGCACAATATGATCATGCAAGTTTTTGCTATAAATGAGAATATCATCAAAATAAACAACAACAAATCTACCTATGAATGCACACAATACATGGTTCATTAATCGCATAAATGTGCTCGGTGCATTAGTTAAACCAAAATGCATTACTAACCATTCATACAAACCGTATTTTGTTTTAAAGTCAGTTTTCCATTCATTACCCTCTTTCATTCGTATTTGATGATACCCACTCTTCAAATCATTCATCTAACATGTCTTCTAAGCGAGGAATGGGATGTCGATATTTTACCGTAATGTTGTTGATCGCTCGGCAGTCAACGCACATTCTCCAAGTGCCATCCTTCTTAGGTACAAGTAAAACTGGAACAACACATGGACTTATGCTCTCCCTCACGTAACCTTTCGCCATCAACTCACTTACTTGCCTTTGAAGCTCTTTTGTCTCCTCAGGATTGCTCCTATAAGCTGGTCGGTTTGGAATTGTTGTACCAGGTACAAAATCAATTTGATGTTCAATTCCTCGGATAGGAGGTAATCCCTGTGGCGTTTCTTAGGGAAAAACATCCTCATATTCCTGCAAAAGAAAAACCATAGAGCTAGGCAAAGCAGGATTAATCTCATTAGTATTTAAAAACGCCTCTTTGTACAAAAGTACAATCATTGGCTGATTTAAAAACTTTGCTCTTTTTATTTCACTCTCTTTTGCATAAAAATTTGTTTTCTCTCTATTTTGTTTTCAATGACTGAATCTGCACTCCTTTTTTTTCTTTTAATTTTTTCTCTCGAATTGTCACTCGTTTTCTTTTTATTTCTCTCTTTCTTTTGATCACACTCCTTTCGTAACCACACTTAATCCTCATACACTTGTTGCGGTGTTAAAGGTACAAGAGTGATTGGTCGTTGATTAAGTACAAAAGAGTACTTGTTCGTAAAGCCATCATGCTTTACACGTCTATCAAACTGCCATGGACGCCCTAGCAACAGATGTCCAGCTTACATCGGTACTACATCACACAATACTTTCTCTTCATATTTGCCAATCCGAAATGCAACTATCACCTGCTTATTTACCCTTATCTCTCCACTATCATTTAACCACTGTAATTTGTAAGGTTTAGGGTGCTTCAACGTGGGCAGTCCTAATTTTTTCACCATTATTGTGCCTGCAACATTGGTACAACTACCACTATCAATAATCATACTACATACCTTGTCCTTGACGTGGCACCTAGTATGAAAGTGGTTCTCTCGCTGCACTACTTCTTCAACTTCTTTTGCCTGCAAGCTCAACGCTCTCCTAGTTACTAATGTCAATGCATCAGGGGCTAAATACTCCTCCTCGGTGATGTTCTCCAATGGCGGCATGTCATTGGTGTCAGAATCTTCATCGTCAATCACAATGTCACCATTATCTTGCATCATCATAACTCGCGTGTTTGAACATTGACTTGCTATGTGTCCTCTGTTTTGACATTTAAAATATTTAATGTCACAATTTTTAGAGGTAGAAGTGTTAATTTTACCTTGAGAAACGTGGCTAGTGTTCTCGGACTTGGGCTCAAACTTGTGCTTGGGTGTTGCGGATGTTTGCAACTTGTCTTCTTTCTATGTGGATTTCGGTTTCCAAAAGAATACACTCGAACTTTGATTTAGACGTGCGCTACCCCTCCTTTTGAGTTGGCGCTCAATTTTGATGGCCATGTGAACCAAATCCTCTAATTCCACATAATGTTGTAATTCCACCGCATTTGTAATTTCTCGATTCAAATCACCCAAAAACCTAGCCATAGTAGTTTCTCGATCCAGCTCTATATTCACTCGGATCATAGTTATTTCCATTTCTTTACAATAATCCTCTACGCTCTGGTTGCCTTGCATAAGACTTTACAATTTTTGATACAACTCCCTGTAATAATAGTTTGGAACAAACCGTTTTCTCATCACAGTTTTCACCTCCTCCCATATTTCTATTGGACATTCTCTATTTCTTCTCCTACTTAAAGCCAATTGATCCCACCAAACAATAGCATAATCAGAAAATTCAATGGCTGCAAGTTTTACCTTCCTCATTTCGGAGTAGTTGTGGCAATCAAAAACTAGCTCCATCTTCTTTTCCCACTGAAGATAAGCCTCGGGATCATTCTTGCCTTGAAATGAAGGCACCTTTATCTTAATGCTGCCCAAATTATTATCCTCCCGATTCCAATCTTTTCTAACACGTTCAACCCTCCTATTGCTGCCTATTGAGTGTTTATCTTCTTCCTCAAAACTGCCGTCGTTATATTCCTCAAAATCTTCTACTGTACGCTGTTGTTAAGCGCTTTTCCTCCGATTCCTCCGATTGGCATTTTCTAATCTATCCAACCGTTCACTTATTTGCTCTAGTTCCAGCTTAATCATCCGTCTCATCTCTCCCACCAAAGCCTTCATGTATAGCTTTGAATTCATCCCTGTTTGTGCTTCCTCGTGGTCGTGTTGTAACATGCTTTCTGCAGGAGATAAGTTATAAAAAAAAAGGACTTTACAATTCTCTCTCTTACGTGTTTACACTCAAGAATATAAATCATTTTACACTCGTGTTTCACTCAAAAATTTTGCGGCTTTTATTTCTCTAATGCTTTCACCACTCTTGCCTTTTTCCACTCAATAATTCTCTTTCGGTTCTTTTGAAACTAACAAACAATAACCAAAAATTTCTTGCAACAATTCTTCAAGACTTACTACGGCAAAATAAAGACTGAAAATAAGGTAGTATCACGGATTTGTAAAGGTTTTAATTTCGCACAAAGTATTTAAATAATATACCCACTGATTTGGAAATTGAGAATCACAAGGAATATATTAGAATTTGATACACAAATATTAGGATGTTAATGACAAAGTGAAATATGAAATTTTTGTTTTCTTTTTTCGTTTTTTTTTCACTTTTTTTTTCTTCTCTTTTTTTTTTTCTTTCTTCTCTTTTTTTTTTTTTCTTTTTTCTTTCTTTTTTTTTTATATCAAGAATTGCAAAAAAAAAATAACAGATTGCGAAAAGAATAACAAAAGGGATAGGCAAACCTGACGCTAGAATAATCTGGCTCTGATACCAAATGATACGAACCTCGCTAAGAATAACGAGACCCGAACTCAACAAGGAACCTGAGATCGTTCTACGATCAGATTTGAATGGAACCTCGACCCGTTGTTTATAAAAAAACAAGAACCTCGGTATAATTTAGACGCCACAAACGGTGATGGAAGTCCGTTCGATAAGTCACTAATGAACGCCACAAGAATAATTCTTGATAAGTTCGAATAGTTCTTCAAAGAACCAAAAAGAAAATAACTCTCAAATTTTGACTAATGAATTCTGATTGTTTCTTATTCAAAGAGTACCTTTTTATAGGCAAAAATTGTAACTTGTACTTACCTAAGACAAAAAGGAAAGCTAACTAATTAAATAGAATTATAAATGAACTCAAACACTCCAAGGAAAGCTGATTAATTAGATAGACTTCTAAATGAACTTAAACACTCCTAAATATTCCTATTTTACTTGCTAAAAAATCGAGTTTAGATTTGGTCAGATTTTTCTAGAGTTTGAATCATGCATATCCATCTTTACTGGATATGTAGACCAAACCCAATGGGTCTCCACGAATTTACTTGGATCCAAACTTCTTGAATTAGCCCGTTAAATGCGTCTTTGAACTTCTTTACTTGGGCTTTCGTAATTGGACCAATCGGAACTTGAATTGAATTCTTTGAAGTTGTGCCATGATTTGTATCAAAATGGGAGGATGGTACACTTTTTGACTCTCATTTTAACTCTTGTAATGATTTTGAACCATGGATTATAGATTCAGGTGGTAGTGATCATATGTTTAAAAACATAAATAAAGCATCTAGATTATATCCTTTAAAGAAAATACAAAGTATTAAAATTGCTAATAAAAAGCATGTACCCATTAAGTATTCGGCAGATTTGGATTTATTGCTAAAATAGACTAAATGGTTCTATATACCTAATTTTGATTCCAATTTATTATCGGTTAGTAAACTTACCAAGGACTTAAATTGTATTGCTATTTTTGGTTCTAACAAAGTGATTTTTCAGGATATTATAACCAGGAAGAAGATTGGTGAAGGTTGTGCTCAAAATGGCCCTTATATGCTAAATGACGCAAAACAAACTTTTAGGGTCACTAAAGAAATCAATTCACATGAGCTATGGCATGCACGGCTTGGATATCCTTCTAATCATATTTTGAATTGTCTAGTTCCTGTTAACTTTGATGATCAAAGTATAAGAAGTGAGTTTAAAAATTTCAGCCAAAAAGAGAAATATGAAGAAGATGAGAGAATTGCCTTTTTTCCTTCTTCCATAATCATTTACACATCTTGAGTTTATATATACAACATCCTAACGGTTAGGTACAAGCTTACTTTACTTTTCCTAGAATTAGGTATAACATATAATAACATATGTTGCAAATTCAAAAAATTAGTTGTTATTTTGTCCTTTAGTGAGTAGAAAAACTAGTTGTTATTTTGTCCTTTAGTATCTAGACAACCCAAAGAGTTATTTGGGCTTTTCTTCATTCTTTGGATCTTTGCTCTCAATTTCTTCATCTCCAACAATGATGACAGGGATATACGGATTCCTAATGCAGCACGGTCACGATGCTGGTATGATTTCAAGATTGGTCAGTTGACTTAACTGGCTTTATTTCAGCACTCCCTCTCAAGTTGGGCTTGAAGATATTACTCAAATTTAACTTGATTATTGCAATCTCGATATGTTTTTTAGTGGGAGGCTTTATGAATAAGTCTCCTCATTGATCTTCACTTTGAACATAAGGGGTGCAGATGGTCTTATTCTGAACTTTCTCTCTAATAAAGTGACAATTCATCTCAATGTGTTTCGTCCTCTCATGAAATACCAAATTGGAAGCTATGTAGATTGCTGTTTTGTTGTCACAAAATAGTTTCATTGGTGCATCAGTCTTGAACCCCAAATATTGTATTAAAGCCTTCAACTAAATTAGCTCACATGTTGTACTTGCTATAGCTCGATACTCTACTTCTGCACTTGACCTTGCTACTACACTTTGTTTCTTGCTTTTCCAGGTTACCAAGTTTCCTCTAACAAATGTGTAATATCCGGTTGTTGATTTTCTGTCTTCAACATTTCCAGCCCAATCTGCATCACTATATACTAGAATCTCATGATGACCATTCTTTTGCATGTGTAAACGTTGTCCTAGTGTTCCTTTAAGGTAACAAAGGATCTGATTCACCATGTCCATATGGTTGGTCATTGGTTGTTGCATGAATTGACTAATCTGATTCACAGCAAAGCTAATGTTAGGTCTAGTAATGGTTAAATAAATTAACTTACCGATAATTCGTTGATATTGCTTGACATTCTGAATTGGCTTGGGCTGCTTCTGTTGGTCTCCTTCTTTGTCCTTTTGCTTGCAGCTATTTTCAATTAGCATTGAAACTATCCTTGCACCTAATTTACCTGTTTTACCAAGTAGATTAAGTGTATATTTTCTTTGGTATAAAAATAGTCCCTTTTTGGAGTAGGCAATTTTTATTTCTAGAAAATATCGTAAGTATCTCAAGTCTTTAATGTCAAAAACAGATTTAAGATATGATTTAATACAACTAATGCATGTTGGGTCACTACCAGTAATGATAATATCATTGACATAAATGAAAATTACAGTTATTCTATCTTTGGAATGTTTGGTAAATAAATAAGAATCAGCCTCACTTTTGGTGAAGGCTTGACAACTAAGAGCATAATGTAATTTAGAGTACCAGGCCCTAGGGGATTGTTTAAGGCCATAGATGGCCTTTCTACACTTACATACATGTGATTTGAGAATGTCACTCCCATACTCTTCAAGTATTCTCGTGTATACTTCCTCTTCTAATTCGCCTTATAAGTAGGCATTTCTTACATCCATTTAGTGCAATGGCTAATCATAATTAACAGTTAAAGACATAAGAACTCTAATATAATTTATTTTAGCTACGAAAGCAAATGTTTCGATGTAATCAATGTTATAGATTTGAGTGAAGCCTTTTGCCACCAACCTAGCTTTATATTTTTCAATAGTCACATCATTCTTAAGCTTGGTTTTATACACCTATTTGCAACCTACAGCTTTCTTCCCTTTAGGAAGTGGAACAATATCCCAAGTTTGATTTCGAATTAGAACCTTAAACTCTTCATTTATTGCATTTCTCCAAATTAGACTGATTTGGGCCTCTTTATAACTGCAAGGTTCTCGAATATCATCAATGGCATTTAGAAAAGGCTTATACTGATCTTTAATGAGATCATGTGTATAATAGCTTTGAACATGGTGATTGGACACATGGTTACCATGATAAAACACTCTAATTTTCATCCATTCAGAGGCTAGTCTTTTTATCCGAGTGGATCTTCTAAGAGTGGGTAGATCTTGTGTAGCATCACCTATAGATTGATCTAGTGTGTCATGGTTACTAATTTGGTCTTCTCTAAGGTGATCTGAATCAATCTCATCATGAGATGACTCATCTTAGGTAAAAGTAGGCACATTCTCATTATGTGTTTGTCTAAAATAGTAAGGATCATTCTCATTTTGAGATGATTCCTCTTGAACTTTTAGTTGGTTATAGACATTATTTTCAAATTCAAGAATGGGCCCCTTTGCTTCGACAGCGTCAATAATAGAAATAGGGGTGAAATTATCCATATCCTCCCCTTTGTATTAGTTAATTATTATTAACTAATACTTCCTCTGAGATTTAGCAAAATCATATATAAATATAAGTTTTTATGAAACTAACAAAAGGTATCTCTTAGTAATAACACCGTTATGTTTAAACGTTAGTTGATTAATAATAATAATAATAATAATAATAATATACTTATTTGTAAACATTCATATCTTATAATTTTATTATTTTTATTAAATTAAATTATTTATAATTCTATAAAAGTAAGTAATTTATGGTATTACGTTAAAATTAACACTTAATTTATATATATTTATTAAATTAAATTAGATATAAAATTTTAAAAAATAATTTTTAATGACACTTTCTATTAGTTTTCTTCATATCAAGAGAGTAGTATGAAAACTATTACTAATTTAAAATTATATACAAAAAGTTATTTTAATTATTTTATTACTTTAATTAGTCAACTAACAGTTAAATATAACAGTGTTATTATTAAGAGGTACTTTTTATTAGTTTTATAAAAATTTGTATATATATATAATTTTACCAAACCTTAAGAAAATTGTTTGAAAATATCCATATATATATATATATATATGGGCCTACGATGAATTCACCATTTGAAGCCAAAATATATGTGGTTGGACTTTTCAATCCATTCATAACCTTTCAAACACAAGCAATATCTATTTTATTAATATAATAATTATTTTTTTAACAAAAATATATTTTCAAGTATTCAATATTTTTTCTTGTTATGTGTTATTATTATAACTACAATTAATCAATATAATATGTATGTATTAAAATAATTTATTTGATGTAAAATTTCAAAGTTTGTTTCAAGAATAATTCTATATGATGAAATATTTTTAATAGATTTTGTTATATTACAATTGTTTTTTGGTTTAAAATAATTTATATGTCGAAAAGATTCTAATTAAATATATATTCATTAATGTGTGTGTGTGTAACAATTAATAATGAAAATTAATATTCAATTTGTTGACGGGGGCATGGAGCAGAAAGCTTTGTGCTACATGACAAGTTTTAGTTAACTTTAGCAAATTGCTAATGTTACACTCCTACTTGTATCTTTTGGCCCCCTACCAGATCAGATTGGCAAGAAATATGAATCCTATTAATCTGATGGTTTTGGCAAGAAGAAGAGAGAAATGTGATTGGATTATATTGCTTGAGACTTTCGCACTTGGTTCTCAAACTTAATTTGTAATGCTTAGATCTTAGAACCTTTTTTGTTATACAAAACGTTGTCAATTTATAGGTTATGAGTACTGTATTTGCACAAACTCAATTTGTGATATCAAATATTAAAAAATGACCTTTTTGTTGTAAAATTGAGAATATTGAGAAAAAATAAATAAAGAAATTTTAATTTATATAGTTGATTAAATATGTTCAAGTAACTTTTAGATAAAAATTTTCAGTTAATTTAATAATTAACAAAAAAATTATTTAAAAATTACTGTATTTCATATTTAACTAGAAAGAGAATTCCTTGCAAAATTAGAAACTCCATTAAAAAATATTTTAAAATATAAATTTTCACAATACAAATTGAGTTTACCTTTCAATTTTTAGTTCTTTACATCTAAGTAACTTTCAGTTTCTAATGTGGTAGCATACTATCATGAATTTTATATTTTTTTTCTTCATTTCAAGTCATGACTTGGTTAATACACATAGAATGTAATAAATAATATAGTCACTCAATTTATAATGTAAAATTTGAAACATCTCCTTATATAAGATTAACAGAATTAAAATGGAGAAAAATGCATCAATATTAGTTGACCTAACCAAACGAGATTTAGTTCTTGTCATATAATGGATCAACCACAAAGAAAAATGTATACATTTTCATCTATAAGTCGGTACTCTACTTTCGTTCGGTAACAGAATAAATTACAAGCACATGCAGGTGCAACAGTCTTCCCAGATAAAAGCCAGAAAGTTAGCTACCCAAAAGGCTTGTTCGTCTCTTAACAAAAAGCTTGCCTCGCCTTCACGAAATTGAATTTGCCCGACCATCCTTGAGATCCTTGAGGCTCTATAATCCAAACATGCTTCATTAGGTGTGGATGGCCCAAAAATCATTATTATGATATTAGCAAAGCATCAAAACAAACATTATCTCAACGTACCAGCCGCTTAAAAGATCTGCTATTTATAGTTTTCTTTGTCTTCTCCAAATCAGGTTTGGCACGATCCAATGTCTATGGACCAAAATACATATATTCCTCGTAAGCATAAATTAGTAAGAAGTATGCATGCAAATTGACCGCCTCAAACAGAACAAGTAAATAAATCATATCAAAACTTGGATTTAGAAGAAAGCAAACACCAATGAATATATTGAACTGTCTCAAAAGGGTCTCTGGAGTCCAAATAATGGTAGTTGCAGGTAAAAACTGCTGCTTCTCATTTTCTAGGTCAGACAGTATTATCTATTGAAAGAAATATAAACATATGGCAACCAACAAGCATGTATGCTTAGGTGCATGTGTTTATAACATGTTGGGGGCATTAGAACATAAATAACAACACGGGGACGAATGGAGCAGAGGCAAGAAAGTAGGCAGTAGATATAAAGCTGTTTTATATTTTTTTCTTTAAGTACCATAAAAGTTTGGTAGTTCAAAGCATCATAACAAACATTGTTTTTCCAAAATCTATAAATGTCCAGGAACTGCACACAAGTAGGCAGTCAACAAAGCCAGGTTAAACAGAGTTCAGCAGCCAATTTAGTCACATTACAAAATAAACGTTTAATATCCATCACTTTCAAAATTTTCAAAATTAAGAGAATAACATAGATGCATGTTAAATGGGTAGCCACAAAAGAGGTCAGTAACATAAGAAGGTGGAAATATTACCTGAATTAGAGATTCTACACGACGCCGCATTCTCGTATGCATGAAACCCTCCGAGCACTGAGGAAAATATTAATGGAATAAATTGAGAACAAACAAGTCAAATTATGCACAATTTAATCAATTGAATATAAAGCATGAAGTGAAGACTCGAAATGCTACAAAAGTAGCATTCATGACTTCTAGGTGCAGCAGGTTCACAAGAAATCAACAAACTATCATCTTATTCATCCAACAATCTCAGATAAGTTTTAATAAACAGAAAAAGGTAAAACTCTAATCAAGGTAAAAATTAATTAGAAGTCCAAGAAGCATATTGAATCATGAATGCATACATCTTCACCATTTTGTCTTTGGATAAGCTATATCTTTACAATCATTTGAAAACCACTCTAACCTCTCCAAATTTCTTCGACGAGAAATTCAAAGGAGTTGAGAATGCAATGAAAAGATATAAGACCAACCTCTCAATTAGTCTAAGTGCTCATTACGTATGAACATATCATGCTAGAGCACCTGATACTCAAATTAAGCTCTAAACAAGCTATGGTCACAACAGAATGCCAATAATAAATTAGGATGCACTTCAAATGGTTACGTGCACGTGTTTCACTACATGTTCCTAATCCTAAGACTAAACTAGGCATGATAGATTTACAATTGTTCATACACACTAAGAATTTGAGCACATGAATCGTAGATTACGCAAAATAAACATTTGGTGACTTGTAGATTAAGCAAAATAGAATTTGGAATGTTTAGGTAGTCCAACAAAATACAGTATATCAAATGGTCAAAAATTCAATTGCTCCCAACATAAAATAAGGAAAATTCTCATTTTAGACTTTAAACCACCATTCAATCCTTTCCAATCGGTTTTCACTGTTTGTTAGATGGCATGCATAAGGAGCGATTTAGTTTTCTCTGAACAATTTTATACTTTCAGGATATTGGGACGACTAAGGGAGTTGAGAGGCTTGCGAGCTCATGTAATTGTTTGCTATGTTTGTATATTATCTCTCTCTCTCTCTCTCTGTGGACATAGACAACCACACTGAACCACATACATCATCTGTTCCTTGCACTTGAGGTTAGTTTCTGTTTTCTGAATTATATCCACTTCATTTCAAAACACTGCTGTCAGCATATCAAGTCACCAAAAATTGTTTAAATTAGATTCAATGTTTTAGAGTTACCAACAAGAAGAATGTTCTTTCCCACCAATATCATAATTAGGCTGTTAGCATCCTTAATTTGCATTATTTTTCATTTTAATATTACTAAGGTATCTATTGAAGAGTTTCAGTTATAAAATACACAAGTATTGAACAATTTGAGAGAAGTAACCCCACCTTCACATGATAACCAACATATGCATGAAAAGTTGATAAATTCCAAACTGTACGGTCCAATTTTTTTCCTTCCACATGTCGAGGAAAAATGACTGCATTGGTTGGAAACATGGAAATGTTATAACAAGAATGAAAAAAAAAGGAACGGACAGGATTCGCTCTTTTGATATTACCAAAAGTAACAAATCCAGCATTGACAGATAGTGCTTCAGAAGGAACTCCCCTCAGCTCTAATGGTGGAGAAGGAGACCACATACAAAGAGGTGCATTATTAAGTCCAGCTGTACGCCTAGCTTCCACAAATTCCTGAACAATAACCAAACAAGGAAAAGAGAAAAATAAGAAATTATGCAAGGACAACAAAGGGGAAAACATTGGCAAACTTAAAAATTTTCATAATACATAAAATTTCGAAGGCCAGATCTTGAGGGAAGAAAGCCTAATTCACATCAATCCCCTGTGTTATACTAGGAAAGGCAATTTGTGACACCCGCCAACATAACACAAAGACAACACCAATGTAGTGGGCATCGGTTGAAGTTAATTGTCTCTGTGTCATATCTGTATCAACCCCTAACCCATGAAATCATTTAATGATACCAATAGTTATGCATTTAATAACCTATACTGAATTCTTGTAAACTGGTTAAGCATGTTGAATTCGGGTACACAAGTCAACTCGGTCAAACACTTTTATAGAGATTTACAAGGCTGAATTTGTAAAACTTATTAAGCTGAAGTCTAAACAAGATACAAGAGTCATGTCATATTATTAGATAAGCAGGCAATGTTAATATTAATACTTTGCATAATTAAACAAGTCAATTTCAGATTGACCAAAATCTTTTATTACTTGTACCTCAATACATCACAAGAACAACACACCAATTCAAATTGCCACCCCTTTATTCAATCAGTATTGGGTACTCATGAGACTTGAAGTTAGTTAAGTAAACATTATTTAGTAACTGCACCTGCAGAAAGGAAGTTGCCAGAACAGTATCTATGGAGTCTTTGAATCGCATAGGAAACACCACAGTTACCTTTTCTGCCTGCATCAACAATTACACTATGTAATCACTTAAATCGTAAAAGCTGTCCCTATCACATAAATAAATAAATGAAAAGCTATGGGGGATCCAGATAACACATGCTCTGTATAAACATAGTAGCTTAGTTTCAAAAAACAAAACCCAAATCCATATTCGTAGATGGACTAAGAGTTCAATAATAAATAAATCTAAGTTGACTATATAAATATATCTATGTATATATATAGAGTGCAAAAGAGCGGGAGGAGAAAAGCACATCTAGCACAAAAAGAATTCTCCTATGAAGTTTTTGTCCAGCATGCAAAGTAAAAACAAATAAATGACAAGAAGAAACATTTTCAGCAATACCTGAGGAATGAGGAAAAAGGACTCCTTTGGTCGATGCACTAGGGCAAGAAGCTGGTCTATATCAGGAGCAACTGTCCTCAAAGCAAGATGTTTTAGCACTACTCTTAATGGGGCACCTAATACCACTTCCCTAACAGATGCAATCTTCACCAAAAGAGCATGTCTGCTCTCTGCAGAACGCATCAGCAACAACAAACTGTCACAAACGTTATTAACAAATATTGGAAAAAGAGAAGCAAGAAAGAATCTAAAATTAAGTCACCAGATTGATATACACAGAATCCCCTGAAATGCATGTTAGACAGCAATATCATTAAAGTGAACCCTAAATGCCTAACCCCCAAAAAAAAAAAAAAAAAAAAAAAAAGTGAAACCTAATGTGGGATCAAGCTACCTTAGTTGTGAAAGAAAGTTGGCATTGCACAAGTGACAAGATTATATTCCACTAGCTCCAAAAAAGAAGATTACATTTGGAGATGTCAGTAAACCCTAAACAATAAAAGGGGGAATTCAATGCTTTTTACACAATGCTTTTGTACATATAGTCAGCAGCAAAGAACACTCAGCATGCTTAATGGTTTGACATACATTACAATTGAAATTGTGCAGTTGCAGAGTCCAACAAAATGTAAGGAACAAAGACCCAAAATATTCTCAATATTCAACATGTAAGAGGGCTAACATTCTACACATGAATCTTCATTACAGTACTTAACAGCCAATCACTCAATCTATATCATGAAACTTCCAGTACACAGATCTTGTATGTAAGAACCCTAACATTCTTGACATTCTAAGTGCTTTGACCAGAAAAAATTTTCATTGAAAACGAATGTTTTCCTAATAACTTTGAACTCATAAAGCCTCATAGATATTACTGATTTCATGATTGCAAGTAATCTTCTTGTTGTATTATTGAAAGTATTTTGTTCTAATCAGAAGCATCATGCTCAATTAAGGATGATAGCTTAAGGATCCTTATAAAGCCCTGACTAAGTTGCATTGGCACATTCAGGTCTTTGCTCGAGTACTTTGACGGCAAGTTTAAAGTCAGGCACTCAATAGATCTATACTTATCTAGAAGGTACTTTTAGGAGCAACACAATGTCTTCTGTTAGAAGGGTGATATCAAGAGGACCATCATAATTGGTCACATAGACAACTAGAACTTGCATGTATGTCAGAGTAGAAATCTATTTCTTGCAATAGGTGCATCACTGTCTCTTTACAAGGAACTGCCTTTTGAAGCATGTTTTCCAGAGTTAAGACAAAAATTAACTGCAGCGTAATAAGATGCCACCTATTTGTAACATAATTTTGATATCTATATGATCTTTGACTGTTACAATCAAATATATAGCAAATTGAGAGATTATAAGAGTTAATTATAGATAGAAGTTAAGATCTTATTTAGGTAAAGGTGCTTGATGTATATATCAATCATGAGAAGGCCCAAGCCTTGGCAGTCACAAGTAGTCATTCAGGATTTTCCTTACCAAGCCACAACAAACTTGGGAATGTCAAAATAAACCGACTTGTATATTGAGAGAGCTGACCTAATTTTTCGTAGAAAATAACTATAAAAATATAGGACAAGAGAGAAGTTATTATAGAGGGCACTTCATTTTATTTACATATATTATGGGTTTTGTGGTCATCAGGACATTTCCACCAGTCATGGTTTCAATACATTTTTGTCTACTTACCACCTTATTTTAAAAGACTTTTTCCTCTGTATAGTATTCTTATATTTCCATATTCATATTCTCTATATTCTTGCATTTTGATATTCATATTTTTGATAAGAACAAGCAAACTGGCAAGCAAGAGAAATTTTTAACATATATTGAGACAACAGGTGATAACATAAAGAGAACATAAGAAACTTGCAACCAACTTTGACCATAAATTGCACAATAAGTGTCCCCTCCGTTCTTATTATACTCATTTGAATTGCATAATCATGAAACTGCTTGGTTTTTTGAACAGAAGAGAAAATGGATGCACCTCCACGGTCTAATGTACAACTCCAAAACAAATTCAAAAAATTATTTTCCAGTCTCATTGTTGGAAAGTCACAGGTATTGAGGCGAGTAACAACAATCAGAAAGCAACTATTTGGAGAATGGCAATTGGCATATAAAACTTTTTTGCTAAGAAACAGATTGATACATAACTAATTGATGACTAAATGAAAATGACAAAGAGGATCACTACTTTCAGAAGATTTCATAGAACCAAAACACCTCAAGCTATGTGCTAGATGTCTAGGAACATTTTTCAAGGGAACAAGATTTCTAGCATACCCTGGTTACTAACCTCTTCTGATGTTCAGTTGACACAAATTTTCGATTCCATAACCAGAAAAAAAAAATTCCTTGGTTCACCCACCAATTCTTCAAATACTTTTAAACAGCTTACACTATGAACTGAATGACCATGCAGCAAACAATCAAAGAAGGCAAAATACTAAAGGACAGGCCAAACTGCATTAGACATAAGAATCTTAATCACTCATTTTAGAATATGCCTTCCAAGAAATTGAAGAAATAGCAGTCAGCATTAAAACAAAGTGTTAGCTTCCATTTGATGTATATGAACAAAACAAACAACCTCTTGAACTCATTACTTCATGCCCTTGAAGGCATATGATGCGGTATCTTAACCTTCATTCTGACAGTATGATAGCTATAACCCCTCGTTAATGCAAGAAAAAATCCATCTATTGAGAGGAGATCCCTCTACATGTCCTAGATTATTAACTTATTGCAGAAAGCCATGAAATCACACTAGGAACACAAGAAATTTTCAATTTCTAGTAAACTGAAACTCCCATTTTATTAAAACTTAACTGCATTGATATGTATGCAATGAAGTTTATCAAAATATAGAAACACCAAATATAACTTTAATATATATATATATATATATATATGAAGACAGCCAAATACAAGCAAAATCAGGAAACTAATGGATCAATAACCCCAAAAAATTAAAAAAAAAAGGAAATACTGTCCTTTAAAGGGAAAAAAATCAAAATTTAGGAATGAAAATGAATATGGAAAATTTTAATTAGCTGATCCTAAGTGTTTTTGGCATATTCATGGCAAGCTCATAATGACCTTAGAAAAGGAACTCGCAGAACCTTCATCTGGAGGAAGTTTTGATAAATTGAGTTTCAATGTGAGATTAAATCCATCTCTGGGAGGATCAAGGATCTGTACAACCACTCCATATGCAGCTTTTATAGCTTCTATAGCCCCAAATGGAAGTCCCCCAAGGAAAATGGTTTCGGGAGGTGGGATGGGTAATGATACTGATAACAGCAGAATATGTGGATTCTTCATAGTGACCTGCAAATAATTAGAACCATGTTTATTTGCATAAAATTAACATTATACACAACCATTTTAATAAATTTCAAAAATTAAAAATACATCAACCCTTAACAATTAACAGATTGAAGATGGTTTTGTACGAGTTCATTCAACAGATAAAGCTACTAAACTACCTGAACATGATAACGAACGTCATCAAACTCAACCCAATGGTAATCCAGCTCAACTGCTTTATCAAGACTGCAGAATCAATCAAAATGGATAACTTCAATATCAACATACAGTGATAAACCATGATTACAAAAAGAATAAATACATATATGAATAATTGTTACATTTCCTGGCCTACATATTACAAAGAAAAGTGACAAGTACGCAGAAATATGATTCCAATTCAAAATAAAATCAAAATTCTGATATGACCCATCTGCACTGCAAGAATATAGCTACTTTATTCAATTCAAGAACCATAGAAAATACCCATTAATTGAGAAATCTAAATGCAGTAACCAACAAGCGTCTAATACTTAAAACAAAGAATAACAAGAACGTACTTTTGAACCCTATTCAACAAGGTTTCAAGAAGGAATCTCGAATGAGACTGCAAAAGTAACATCTGCTTTCAGTTTCAATCTCTCGTCTTTCTGTCCCCTCTGTTAGTTCTAGGAGATAGAGAAGCTGATAATTGATGTGGGTATATGCTTAGGAATTGTGATTGTGATCTGCTTTTTGTTTTCAAATTTTAGGAGAGAACAAAATGAGTCGTGTTTGAGAGGAGATTCTTCTTGGAAAACTTTTAGAAATAGCCAAAATTTTGGGGTCCATTTTAATTATCTTTTTAGCCAAGCATACCGAATTTCAAATGTTTATCGAAGGGTCGCTTGATGCCATGCTTTCATCGGCACTGGACGGCGCCAGGCACCCTGCTAAAATGAAATTGTCTAATGCTATATACATATGGAGCACTAAGCAGGGGACACAAAAAGAATTAGTGGTTCGCACAACGATAGACACAATTGTTTAGAGGTGGCAAATAGGTGGGTCTAGCTCGCCCGGTCCAAAAAAGATAAAGAGTTCACACAAGCTTGTTACTTGTATTGTTTACGAACTGAGTTAGACCCAATCTAAGTAAAAAAGAAGCTCGGCACATCTCCTAAGACTTAGCCTACACAAATTTACGCTTGGGCCGGCCTACGGATTTAAATGAGTCTACATAAAATTAAAAAAAATAATTTAATTAATAGTATAAGTTTAAATTAATTTAAACTAAAAAATTAAAATTATTTAACATATAATTAGATCAAATGAGCAAAATTAATTATATAAATTATTTAGTAATAAATTGATTGGGATGGGCCAAGTCTATGATGGGTTTAGGCTAGACCCGAACCTGTGACCGGGCCTTTATCTCTTAGCTTAGCCTGGGCCTTCAATGGATTGAGTTGAATCGAATTTTTAGTGTTTATTATTCAAATCAGCCAACCTTTTTGTCATCTCTACATTTGTGCTGGAGAAAATAATTAGTCTCAATGGTACTTTGATTTATATGTGTATTTATGATTAAAAAGAGAGAAAAAAAATTCATAGAATATTCTCAAATTTTGGTTCAAGAAAATATTTTAGTCCCACTAGTTTAAAAATACTTACACAAATCTCTATTCATAAATTTTTTTTTATAATTTATTTGTTTTTTACTACAATTACTTTAATACCTTTTAATCATAAACATTTTCAGAATTAAATATATTAATTTATCTTTATTTTTCTTCAAATTTATGAATTTAACTACTAAATTAGACTCTACATGAGTATTTTTAAAATTAATAAAATAAAAGTGCACATTTAATAAAATCTTATGAACTACAATATACAATGTTAGACAAAATTTAGAAAAATTAAAACATACATTTATACAAATTTGAGAAACTAAAGTATACAATGCTAGATGTAAGCAAACTAGAACATATATACAATAGAAAAAAATTGTTTGCTTACCAGAATCCATGCAACACTACAGATTTGGCCATATCTCTGCATTAGGCAAATTGCCAAACTACAAACATAAATTGAATGTCCATGCAACACTACAGATTTGGCCATATCTTTGCATTAGGCAAATTGCCAAACTACAAACATAAATTGAATGTCTATGTGTCTTTATGAAATTCACACGACCAATAATTAATTTGAAGTGCTACATTCTATGTTTAGAGTGTTGATTGCTTTCTATGTTTTTCTTTTTTCAAAAGAAAAAATACATAAAATCAAAACTTTAGACATACCCTAAAAATGTAAAATATGATATATTTATAATACTATTTTAAAATTTTAGTTTAGACCTAAACTATTGGTTGAGTTTTCTTTCAAAGTCTAATTTATTTAATAAAATATCTAATAACAAATTTAGTTTAATTTTTATATTATATACTTAACCAAATTTAATATCCAAATAATTTAATGAGTTATAAAAAAATTTAGGTCTCTCTCTCTCTCTATATATATATATATATATCAAAATTTATTTTTATAAATTAAAGTTATTATTATTTTCAAGTTTAATATGCGGTCCAATATATTCTTATAACGTTTGCAGTAACACTAAATTCTAATTTTGGTGTTATAAATAATGAGTGTTATCTAATAACAAAAATATACAAAATAAATGGTTTGCTTTCCAAAATCTATACGACAAACTCTAATATTATTATATATATATATATAATTCAATGCAGTAAATATATATATAACTCTAGTTAGATAATTTTTATCAAACCACAAACATAGATTAATTGCATTTATATTTCTATGGTATCCATACAATCAAAAATCTATTTTAGAGTGCTAACTCATATGATTTGAGTGTATAATATTTTGTACGTTTTTCTCTTTTCAAAAGTAAGGACGCAAAAATAAATCATAGATACACACCTAAAAAATTAAATATCATATATTTATTTTACTATTTTAAGTATTTAATTTAGATTTAAACTATTTAATTAGACTTTCTTATAAATTATAATTTATTAAGCAAAACAGGTACTAGTAAAATTTAGTCTAATCTTTATATAATGGGTTTAGTCAAAATTAATATTAAAATAACTTAATAAATTCTAAATACGTTTAGGATTTGATATATATGCATATATATATTATTTCCGATTTTAACGTATGATTCAATAAGTTCTCGTAATGTTGACAACAATACAAAAATTTAATTTTTGTATTACAAATAATGAGTGGTGTTTAACAATATATTATAACTATTCAAATAACGAGAATATTAATAGTTTGATATCACCTTATCCATAACTAATGTTACTATATAGTTCAATTTTTTTGTTTTAGATATATTAATTGAACACAAAACATGGAGTGTTTCATTTTCATATGATTCAATTTTATATATTTTTGATATTTTGAGTAAATTTATTTTATCAAATAAAATCAATATCATATATTGACTTATTTGAATATGGTCATATATTTTTTAAAATTTTACTTAATTAAAAAGTTTAAGATATTATTCTCATTATATAAGAGGGACAAATTCTATCTTAATTATATGTATCCTTTTACATAAGTTACGATATATTTGATTATTTTCTTTATAGTATATCTTATTACAAATGATATTTGAAAATATCAAAATATATCATTCTCTATATTGTAAACCATAATAATTTTAAGTTCAAAAATCACATATACTATTGTTACTATAAAAATCATTTATAACACTCATATAATTATTTACGTAGTGTTCTCATGATGGATCAATTCAGTATATTAGTTCACTAATTTGTAGCCATGTATTGATTTGATATCTTATATCATAATACATACGTTGTTATCAATTACTATATATACTAGTTTTTATGTATTATTGTTATCATATTTACAACAACACTTAACTAGAAACATTTAAAACTAGTGTTCAACTAAATGAATTTGCTATTTTAAGGGTATTATTACATTTATTAAATATACAAATATGTAATAATAAAATAATCAAATAGTATATATAAATCAAAATATCATGATACAAATATATCGAATATTCAAAATATTATTTTAAATTTAGTGTATATACCAACAACCACGACTACCTAAATAATGAGAATGTCAACGGTTTAATATCATTTTATTCATGATTAATGTTACCATATAATTTAATCATTTTATTTTAAATATATTAATTAAATATGAGGGATAAAACGTATAATCTTCATATAATTTAATTTTACATTTTTTTAATAACTTGAGTATATTTATCCAAATGAATAAAATTAATATTATATATTAACTCATTTGAGTATAATCGTGCATTTTATAATCTTAATTAACCAAAGAGTTTAAAATATCACTCCCATTATATATAAAAACTAAATTTTATTTTGATCACACCTCCCTCTATATGAGTCATGACGTATCTAATTATTTTTTTTATAATCTATCTTATTATATATGTCATTTTTAATGTTGAGAACAATGGTGATCTTAAATTTAAGGATTATATACACTATTGTTACTATGAAAATCATTTATAATATTCATATAACGATTTATATAGTATTCTCATAGTGAGTCGGTTAAGTACATTAGTTTACTAACTTATATCTATATATTGATTTGATATCTTATATCATAATACACAATATGTTATCATCAGTCACTGCACATAGTAGTTTTTATGTATTATTATTATCTTATCTATAATAATGCTTTACTAGAAACATTTAAAAATAATATTCAATTAATTGAATCTCTTATTCTAATGGCATTATTACATCTATTTAAAAATATTATTATATTTATTAAATACACAGAAATATAATAATAAAATAATAAATGATATATGAATCGACAGTATCATAATATATAAGAAATAAGTGTGTTATATATTTAAAAAATACTATTAGACTTAGGACATATATTAACACTAGCAAAAAAATCCATAGTATTAAACCCTTCCTACTAGATGCAAAAAATTTGTTTTAAGGTATTTAAGTCTAATGGTCGTAACTATAGTTTAAAAACAATAAAATAATTATAGCTACAAATGGTTCCGAAAGTCTATTCAGTTAGATCCCATTCGTTTTATATTTACTTACTATTGCCACTCGATTATACCTCTCTTGTGCATGCACCCCCTGCTAATTTTGTTAAAATATATTTGCTTTATTAGGATCATAAAATAAAAATATAATTTAACTTGCACAATTTGATTAGTTAATCAAATATAAATTTGAAATTAGAATAATTCTATTTTATCCTTAATAATTAATTAACACTACTTAAATGTTTATATAATAAATATATTTTTTAATATAAATAGAATAATAAGTAATTTTAAATTAATTTATTAGAGAATTAATATCTATACCTCTATGTGTGTTTCTATGTATAAGATTAAGATTATTCTAATAAAATATTATTTTATTTATTTTGTAAAATATACCTAACTAGCTCTAAAATTTAAATAAGAACAAGCAAACTAAAATAAATTAAAAATATATTTATCTTTTAGTTAATCAATTTATAAAATATATGATAAATTTTTTTTAAAAAAAAATATATTTGTGAGGTTGTTATTGATGCCTCCTACAATTTGATTGAATTTAAATTTATATCATTCCAATTAATAAATTAAATTAAATTTTGTATTTTGTATTTTAAATTTTATTTTACTTTCGATTTGAATTTATTTATTTTTAGATAAATAATAGATTATATAATATGAATTTTGATTTTCTTCTAATTTTTTTTAAATTTTTAATAAAATAATAATATAATATACTTAATAATAAATTATTTATTATTAAATATATCTCGTATCATGTTATGCAAATTAGAAAAAGATTAGAAAATAATTCAAAATCATACAATACAATATAGAAAACACCTGTACTAGTCAGTATCAAAGGCGAAAGATTCAAATCTAATCGTGGGCTAATCATTATTTTGCTGAAAAACTTACACAGCTAACATAAAAAGAATTTAAATTGGCGGAAGAAATACTTTGTGTTTTTTTAGTTATGAATCTGTTACAGACTAGACCATGGAGTTATGCGCCCCGTTTCTGAATTGAGTGAATAAGGTTTACCACACTCTTAAAGTTGATGATAAGAACATTAAATTGAATTTAAATTTAAAAAATTAAATAATAAATATTTAATTATTTATAATTGATATTACATATTTATTTATTTAAAATAATTAATTATTAAACATATATTTAAATTATCACTTAAAATTGATTCGAGTAGGCTTTGTTATGCACAAATTGAACTCCAGTCTAGGTGCCCTGATAGTCAAACTTCGAATCGTGACACTGGAGAAGTCACAGTGCGATTAAGTTATCGTACTGAATTGACTTGGCACGAGTTAGTTTCATGTGCATGTCAAGTATAATATTATTTATCTTTTTATTATTACATAATCAAATCATCAACAAATATTTACGATTCTTATGCAACCAATTTTAGTTTAACAAGCACACTCATTTATCATTAAATTTTAAGAGTAAAGGAATAACAGAACCATCTAAGGGTATTAATCTACTCGTCTGTTCACTTGATCCATTGAAACTTGGAGTAAAATGGTCATTTCACTCCTCAAAACTTGACAGCTCCCTTGTTCAACCAGCTACACAAACCTAGCAACTGATGAAAAACAAAACTTAATGATGAAGCTGACGTAACATTAAAACAAATGGGTATGGTCGAAATTTATCATAAATAATTGGGATACATTTAAGAGAATTTGGCCATCACTTTTGTCTTGTCTTCTACTTTTGTCTCATCCTCTAGGCATAGTCGCTTCCCCCTAAGGCGTTATAATCACTAAGATTCTTATTTAGTGATTTATATAAAAGAATTTGACCAAATTAAATTCTAATATCATAAATCTAATCACAACCCAAATTTAAATAGTTATAAAATAGCAAAACTCAACTAAAATTATGTGCTTCTTCGATTTTCTTTAATTAATAAGATGATATGCTAAAAGTTAATTAATCATTAGTCTTAAAATATTTCTTTACTTGTTAATCAAAATATAATTTTTAAAGATAATCTATTTGGTCTTCATGAAAGACCTAGACATACAAAGACAATTTTTTATTGTAATTTGTCTTCATAAAAGTAGAGAATTACTACATTGTAATACCTTCTATAGTGCCATTAGAAAATATATTACTTTTTATAGGTAATATGTTAAATTTAACATGCTTAAAGAAATGTATATCTCCAATATACTTACTTGGCACTCGTAGACCTAGTAATATAGACCAATAGATATGACATATTAAATTGTGCAATTTTTGAAATTTGCATATTATAATTAACAAAAGAAATCATGTGATAAAGTAAGAACACCATTTATTTAAGGTTTTTTCTTTTATAAATAATAATAATTTGTTTCTTTCTAAATTTTTTAATACCAAAAAAAGAAGCAAAATAAATTAATCCTTTTCTTCTATCACATTTATGTTAGTATTTAAAAACAAGTCTCCAATTTGATTAAGAGTTGCAATAACAAAATCAGGTAATCAGAAATATACATTAACACATAATAAATAATGAAAATTAAGAGACTTTACAAAATTCATCATAAATATATTTATTTTTTATTCAAAAGATTTGAGTTACAAAATAATATCAATATATTATAAGGATCAAAATAAAATATTATTAAATTATGATTTTAAGCATAAATATTCAAAAGTTATATCAAAATACATAAATTAACAAGAGATAAAAATCTTATAGATAATTTATGTTTGGACTCAAATTATAGAATTTATATAAAAATCCTTAAAAATTATTTAGGTGTATGATATTGCATTCGTCGCATATTTATAATACATTTGATGTATAAAAACATTACATCAAGCATATACATATTATGTTGACATGAAATTAAGGCATGAAATATATAGTATTTCTTTACATATATTTAAGTATTAAATTTTAAGATTTTAGGTTATATTTTAAATGTTAAATTTTTAGAAATGTCATAATATGATTTTATAAGGATATTTTTGTAACTTAGCAAAAAATTAGTAATTAGAAGTAAAATAAAAATATAAATTTTATTAAGGTTATTTTTTATTTTTTATTTTTGGTTAAGGATAAACTTTAAATAGGCCAAATATTTATAAACCCAATTTACTTAGTTTAAGCCCAAATCTATTTTTCACCAAATTCTACAAATTTTTACAAAATTTTTATTTTATTGCCATAAATTAAGGATAATTTAGTAACTTTATAACTCAGTGTATTAGTAACCAAGTTATATATTGATATATAGGTCCATATATTATGATTGGTAATGAAAATAAAGTATATATAAGGTATTTTTTTTGTTCATTTTCTTCATTTATTTGAATTTTAACTTCCACAAACTTTTATAATGTTCTCTCATCTTTGCCTACAATTTCTCTTATCTCCCACCATTGATGAACTATCAAAACACTTTTAGAAAAATTGTAGAAAAGTCCTATAAGCATAAACAACTAAGAAACAAGTCATAAACACTTAGGAAAAATAATTGATGTCAATTAGTTTTATTGGAGGAAAAAATTTAAAAAAAATTCAAGAAATGAGATCTTGAGCTTAGAAGTTTGTGGTGAGTCTTTTGCACTTTATTTTAAACTTAGAATCATGTTAAAAATATGTAGAAAGCATGAATTTAATGTTGAGTTTAAGAAATCCTAGGTGGCTGAAATTAGGATGTATGTGTGTGCTTGTGCATTGTTTTCATATATGATGAACTTGATGATTTAATAATTATATTTTGGTGTCTAAATAATGTTAAGGGTATATAATTGAATATGTGTTTATATCAAGTGAGAATTTATTTATGTAATAGAGTGAATGTGGTAAAGTAATGGTAGTGATGTGGGTGAATTAGTGTCAGATTTTCAAAATAATTAAATTTTTGGAGAAAAATCGAAGATGAATTTTGTTGTAAGAGATATTAATTTTACGAGTTTATTTAGTGTGTTTAATAATAATATTTTTTTAGTTAGGTTAAATATTATATGTTTATTAATGGTTAGAAAAAAATTAATATATTATGTCGGTATAAATTTGTCATATGATAATTTCATTGTTATTGGATGAATTTTAGTGTTATGTGAAATAATGATTTTGAAAACACATGCAATAATGAAAAACATAAACCATTTATGCATTTCATCAAATATTTGGTGTGCAAATGCTTCATATATCATATATTATATATATGCATAAAATCAACCAAAATATGAGTTTTTCACTTTATTTAAGTAGTAGAGTGATGAAAAAAAACCTCCAAATATATGAAGATCTAACAATCTACACCAATAAGGGGAGAAATTCAATGTGGCCTAATGGAAGAAAAAAGGGATTTAGGGTTTCCTAAATTCATTTTATAAATTTGATAAAATTAGGTCTTTATATACTAAACCCTTTATGTAAATTTATAAAATTAACCTTTAATTAAGTAAATAGTACGAAACAAGAGTAAAATAATAATTATATAATAATTATTAATGATTGCATTTAGGTCCTCACACTTGTACAAAATTATATTTACTTAATTATTAAGTAAATAATTAAGTACACGATTAAGGACTTATATATAAATTTTCATGACTATTATAAATTTATATTTAAGTCCATCGATAATCTATATTATTAAATATAACATGTAACTTACACTAAATTACATGACAATGTAAAATTATAGATATTCTTTAAATACTTTAAAAAATCAAAAAAACATATAACAATTATATGTATTTATTTAGGCCGATATATTATTTCGGAGGTGCTAACATCCTTACCATTAATATTTTCTCTTTTCCAAATATTTCTCACTATCTTGGTTATTGGCACGACTCTATTGGTTTACTGTGGAATAGTTGTAAACTCGCACTAAACTTTGCAATGTTTAAACTATTCAAAAATTCAAAAATTATGGTTAACATCTAACAATGTGATATAGCCGTTAAACTATAATAAAATAGTACTTCATCGAATATCATCTGAATAATATTTATCATGTGGATAAAATTCTTCCATTGTCCAATTCTAATCAATTAAAAGTTTATGGTATGTTAAAACCTTATACTAATATAAATACAAATTATTGATCAATATATATTGAATTCATCACCACAAAAATTATTTTGTATGATATTTGATAATTTTTACTAGAGATTTACTGTTTCAGCTATTTATTGATATTTGTTAAAAAACTCAAATTTAAATCGAGTCAAGAAAAACTCCAATCCTATATATATTGACCCAACAGATTTAATATTAACCATTATTTATTTTCATATGCAAACAATATATGACCAAATCGATTTTAAAATATATGACATGATTAATCTCGTACTTATATATCATATAAATTATATGCATTTATACCAAATTCATCCATGTGTCTCAGGTCAAAGGATAATATTGTACAGTAGTACAATTATACTATAAATTATTAACTACATATAATATCACATAATTTATTATTCTCTGATCATATTCAAAAAATAACTCTCTAATTATTAATCTATACTAATGTCTTAATAACATAATTTTTATGTTACTCGCCTTAATATTATTTTATAATATTTATAAAAAATATTCAATATGTCTATTATGTGATATCATTGCCTATTTAATATCACTTCCATAGGGAATGATTTTAATAATATTATTTAACGATTAAATAAATTACTCAGACAAATTACAAATATATTTTATTCATATGTATAATAGAATAAAGCAATTAGCTTATATTTATGAATAAAGAACTCTTTCTTTCATTATTAATAAATAAATATATATAAAAGGTAAAATATCCCTAAAACTGATAATATGAATGACTTTTATACCTCAAATAACTCCATTATATGCTTGTGGTCCCTTAATAAAAAACTTGATAATGAGAATTATCATTGCAGTTATAGTGCTATATACATAAAGTATTAAATTTGCTATCTTATTTGCAAGATTAGATTCAACAATATTTTTATCATCCTTTATTTTTAAATTTATAAATTTATAAATTTTTATTTTAAATTTATGAGTTTATAAATTTTTATTTTAAATTTATGAGTTTATAAATTTTTATTTTAGATTTATAATATTTTATATGTGAATTTATAAAAAAAAAATTTCTTATTTTTTTATAAAATTGTAATTAATTTTATTTTATATTGAATTTATTTAATATTTTATTTGAATGATATATTTTATTTTAAATTAATGTTAAAAATTTATAGTTTTAGTTAGATATTTTATAAACTTAAATTTGATATTTAATAATAGTATATAAGTATAATTTAAAAATACAAAAAAATATGCTAAATATACGTGGATATTTGTGAATTTAGTAATTATTAAAAATCTATTTAAGCAGATTTGGTAACGAAATATCAAATTCGTAGTGAGTTTGATACATATTTGATATGAATTTTTCTTAGCAAATGTGAATGTAAGTTTGAAGATATCCATCCTAAACCCACACCTGTCATCCTTAACTAAAATTGTTAAAATCACAATTACTTGAAAAATCTAAGTTTACTTAAAGGAGGGGTGTGAAAGGTGTTATATATGTGAAAAATTAAATTGCAATTAGCAAATTAAAAAATGTTAAAATTTGCTCTATCTAGATCAACTAATGTCAAGATATTCTTCTATCAACTTAGCAATATCCAAAACACACACACACACAAAGCAATAAAGAGCAATAATCAAATAAAACATGAAAATATAGCATTAAAATAAAACTTGATAAAGAACTCTTCACATGATTAAAATCTTCCAAGCTAATACAGAGGCAACCTTAAAATAAAGAAAGACTTACTACTAGTGATTTTGATTATAAGAATTCTTAAATCTACCTCACAGTGACTCACTGCTAGTTATTCTTATTGTTCAGAACTTTAAAACTTCATTACCTATGAAATTCATGAACAACCCATTCTATAAACTAAAACTCTGGTTATTAACACCATTTAGTACTTTGAAGGCTTCACACTTGGAATTATAGAGAGAAAGATGAAAAAATCCCAAGATAAAATATTCAAATAAACATCATTCAATAAGAATGTGATTTTTTATTTCTCTTAAGAATAACAAAGAAAAAAACTCTCCTAATATTCAAAAGATAAAATATCTATTCAAAAAGCTCAAAGGTATAACCTTAAGTGAAAACATCACATATTTTTTATATTTATGATATGTACTCGAGTGCCAAGCTAGCTTAAGTTTGGCATGCTCCTTAGATGATTTCTTTTCTCGAGCACTAAGCTAGCCTGAAGTTGGCATAAAAGTTCTAACATATGCTGGCTTAAGCACGTATTGAGCTTAAAGTTGGCACCAAGAACATGGCATATCCTGGCTCAAGCATATATCTAGCCTATGAATGGCACAATGACCAAAAACATTCCTTTTGCTGGCTTAAGTGTCAAGTTGGCTTGAAAACGACCACATTCCTCTATTAACTTGTCTTTGCAACCTTGATTTGAATTTTCTTCATGCCTTTTTAAACTTAATCTAAGATTATTGTTTGGTCATAGAATGTGCCAACTAATTAACAATACTTATTTACCAATGATTGCATCATATTTAAATACTTTAAAAGTAGAAGTGTTATGAATCAATTAAAATAAATATAAATGTTTATAATTTACAATCTTGGCTTCTTTACTAATGATTTAATATGTATACTTAAACATTCATTCTCTTTATCTTCCCATAACTCCAAAAAACATATAACCTATAATTTATAAATTTATTATTATATTTACATCATGTTGTAATTATTTAACCATAAAAGAATATAACATCTCTTTATTTTGAACCCACTCGAAACAAATCAAATTACCTTATAAATTATTGTGTATCTTATTTATTTTATTTCTTTTCCTTTCCTATATCATTGTGTTACTTTTTAATTGCTTTTCTAAGATATTTTCAGTATAAAAGTCCAATAAGTAATGAAAATACTTGTCTTTCTTGTTTTCGATATCTCATAATTATTTTTATATACTATATTATATTAAAATTATTTTTCATTTATTTATTTGAAAGAAAGTTTCATATAAATATCATTGATGACACATAATATTTGCTATTATTATTATTTTTCATGCCTATAACATGGTTACTTCCCCGGGATATATGAACTATTTATCTTCAATTTTTGATAACTATTGCTATAATATTTAAAAAGGTTTTTGGTTATAAACCAAGGAAACCATAAAATGTGTAGTTTCTTTTAATATTTGTGTGAGTGCTGATATGTTAAAATGCATTTTTTTATTAATTATAATAAGAAATTAGTCCAATACCGCTATAAGGTAATGGCTTTTTTGGCCACCATCTTCATGAACAATTAAAAAGTGAGTACCTTGCAATAAAAGATTTATTTGTCCTTTGGAATTGTCAAAATGAAAGATGTAACCCCCAAAAGATAGCCAACTTTCAAAAACTTATTATTATTGGATGTATCTATGATTACAAGATTTTAAATCTTTTAAAAGTATAATTTTGAATTATTCAAAATTATTTCTCAATTACAATTGTGTGGAGAAAAAAGCATTGATTCAGATATGTTGGAAAAAATATTCTCCACTTTTCAAGGTTTTATTTTGCTCCTACATCTATAAATTTGGAAGGGAGATTTAGAAAATAATATAAACTTACATTAATGGCTAAAAAATATAATAAAATTTTATTGGAAAATCATTAATCTCACCTAATTGGATCTGTACCACTCTCTAAAAAAAAGTCTATGGAAAAACCATCAAAAGACTATGAAAATGTTTATTTTAAATGTGGTATGAAAGAACATTAGTCACGTGTATATTGTACACTAAAGCATCTAGTTGACTTTTACAAAGAATTCAAAAATATGAAACGAAAAGAAATTGGGACAAATCTCATTGAACATGATAATCCAAACGATATAATATATTTGAATGTTTCATATATTTTTTTGAAGAATCTTCCTTAAAAATATATTCTAAACATATTACACATCCTCTTCGCATGGTTGGATTACATTACAATCTTTTGACACATTTCAAACTTAATTTCATGTTTGATTCTATCCCTGATGTGATGATCATAAATCTATTTCAGCCCATATTTCTTAAATTAATCTATTAAATATCACTTTCATCTTCTTTGCTCTTGCCTTGTTATTCATCCAATTGGTACATGTAAAGAATGTTTGTGAACTTGTTTCATCATTGTGTTAAAGGTTTGAAGCTATAATGTATTTAAAACTCATTATTGTGGTGTATTTCAAATTATGTAGCAAATAGTATTTATTATTTTGAGTGTTTTATGAGAGTTTGGTGTGTAATTTTCAAATTTTTCTAATAAACAATTTATGTTCTTTATGTTTATTTTATTTTTATTAACTTTATTTGATGTAGGTGAACATAAAAATGAATACCATAAAAATTTTGAATAAGCACATGATGAATGACAAAGATGAATGTTTAACAGATAGTCTACAACACATACAATTTTATAAAATAAAAAAATATATTTTTTCAGTTAATATTAGGTATGATTAATGTTAATACAATATCATTTTTTTATTATTCTAATTAAAGGCTCAAGAATAGGCAATATTATATTGCTAACTAGTATAAAATTACCAATCAACAACATTTTGTTCTTTAACTTCAAAGAAAATCAGCTTAGTTTTAAGATATTCATCAAAATGGATATTATATTGACAATCTAATGAAGGTAATTCTAAATTTAGATGCATTACTTCAATTATATCATATAAAAGCATGTATTAGAAAAACTGCCTTTATTTTCTTCTACATTATATCATACAATTATAACAATAATAAAAATTAGTTTTGCAAAGAACAAGAAGTTTTCTGATCCAAAGATTTTTAGACTTTGATATGATCAACTTAGGCATCTTGGATTTATAATGATGCATCATACTATAGAAAATTCACATGGACAAACTACAGAATTAAAAGATTCATTTACCTTCGACTTACTCATTTTTAATGAAAACTAATTATTCAACCATCTACAAGAAAATTAAGTCTTAAATCCTAAATTTTAGAATGAATTTAAGGGAATATATATGGGTCAATAAATCAACATTCTCTTTACTTTCTACTCATAGTATTGCATTTACTAAACTTCTTTCAAAAATCTTCAAATAACAAGTATACTCAAATCAGCAAATTACGGGCACAATTTTATGATTTTTCTATTAAAAAATTAGAATCTTATTGCACACACTAATATGGAAATAGTTTAACTAAATCCTTAACTAAGTGTTTACAATTAAATGCTTGATGATTAACACTTAGATCAAATTTACTTGTTTCATTTTGAAGATATGATATCTTACATGTTGTATTATCAATTTGCGTTCTACCAAGCCCTTATCATGCAAATTCACTGTTATAACTTTCTTTCAGCCAATAGCCAAATATATCTAATTTAATAATTTTTTATGATGTTATGTATGTCCCAATTACACCTCTATAAAGAATTAAAATGGTTTTGATATAAAAACTTGGAATTTACGTTGGTTTTGATTCTCCATCCAGAATTAGATATTTTAAACCTTTCACAAAAGATTTTTTTACCACAAGATTAGCAATTGCCATTTTGATGAACAAATTTTTTCATCATTAAGGGGAGAAAAGAAAAATATAAATGAATGGCATGAAATTACATGGTATATGTCATCATTATCTCATCTTGATCCCATACAAATTAATGTAAAATTGAATTCAAAGATCATTAACTTATAAAATATTGCAAATCAAATTCATTTTACATTTATTAATTCAAGAGAAATAATAAAATAAGATATTCCAATTGATAATACCCAACACTTATTGAGGTCCCTAATGGACAATATGATAAAACTAATGAAAGTAAAATATGTCTAAAATGTGGAAGACCAATTAGTTTAAAAGACACAACTTCCTAGAAAAGAAAAGCACATGAAAAGTTTCAAAAGAAAGATAACACTTTGGAAAAGTCACTATTCACTAATTGGGTTATAGAAACTGATCAATTAAATAATGTCGACCTTATTGCCCATAAGAAGAAAATTTACCAACATTGAAGATATGTTAGTTTCCCTTGAAAAGATAAAAAATAATCATATTTCAATTGATTAAGTTGGTACAAAAAATATTGGGACAAAAGTGAAATTATTATTGGTAAAATATTTTCATTTGTTATTGATCACAATATACAAAAGATGATTATGAATATCCCAAATCACGAACTATAGACGAATGTCAACAAAAAAAAATGATTGGCCATAGTGTAAAAAAGCTTTTCAAACAAAGCTAAATTCACTTGCAACACATAAAGTATTTCGAACACCAATTATCTTAAAAGACACAATATTCCAAAAGAGGAGAACACATGAAAAGTTATAAAAGAAAAATAATAACTTGAAAAGTCATAATTTACTAATTGGGCAATAAAAACTAGTCAATTAAATAATATCAAACTCTATTACTCTAGAAGAAGAAATTTACCAAAACTAAAAATTTCTTAGTTTCTCTTGAAAAGGCAACAAATAATAAGATTTCAATAGATTATGTTTGTACAAAAAAATTTTGGTTTGAAATGAAATTATTATTGATAATATATTTTTATTCATTGTTGCTCACAATATTGTAAAAGATAATATTGAGAATCTTGAGCCATAAACTGTGAAAGAATGTAAACAAAGAAATGATGGTTACGGTGAAAAGAAGCTATTTTAGTAGAACTAAATTCACTTGCAAGGAACTATAGTCCAAAAATTCAAAGATGTCAAACCAATTGGATATAAATAGGCATTCTTAAGAAAATAAAATGGAAAAAAAAATGAGATTGTGCATGTAAAGCAAAATTAGTAGCATAAAATTTTCCTTAGAGACCTTCTATTAATTACGAGGAGACATGTTCTCCTATAATATATACAATTATATTTTAATTTCTTGTTAATCTCGCATCCTTTAAAGAGCTTGATATACATAATAATCAATTACAAATACTTGCAACTTCTTTATTCCTAGTTGTTTTAGGCATATATTTTAACTCATTACTTTTTCTTATTGTTTAAGACTTTTATTCTTAATTGTTTTTAGGTCTTAATTGAAAGCCTTATAAAGGGCTTAAATAACATTATAAAAAGATATTAGATTTTATTTAATTAAAATTGTGAGAATTAATTTTTTCTTTAATTTTTTAAAGAATTTTCTGAATTCGAATTTAAGTTGTTGGGCTTTAAAGTTTGTTCTTGGAATCTCAAGACTAACTCTTGAGGTTTCAATAGCGATATTTTTGCGATTTACATCATAATTTTATAGTATTATATAAAGATAATTCTATTTCTATTGCACAAAATTAAAGGAAGTTGTCTAAAAGGTGATAGAACCAAGTATATGTCACCAAAATTCTTTCACACACAAACTCTAAAAGGATAGTGATATATATATTCAACAAATATGCTCAAGTGACATTATTTTAGATCTATCTATAAAAGTTTTACTAATTGTAACATTTAAAAACTTAATACACAAAATTATGATGTGTCAACTCAAATACTTATGTGAAACATTAGAAGCATCTATGTTAAATAAGAGGAAGCATACTTATTGAGAAAAATAATTAATTTAAAAGAAATTTATATAATGTACTCTTTTTTCTCACAAGGTTTTTGTCCTTTTTGATTTTTTCTAGTAAGGTTTTATCAAGACAGTTTTTGCACCTTTAAATTTATTTTAAAATAGAGATGTACTAACATATTTTTCCCTTGCTAGTATTTTTGTAAGGTCATTACTAGGAAAGGTTTTAAAGGGCATATTCTTTGTATTATGAACATTCAAAGGGCAGTGTTATGAATTAATCAAAATAGATATGGATATTCATAACATACAACTCTTATTTTTCTCACTAGTGAATACTTATAATGTATATCTCTTAATCTGCCCAAAGTTCTCAAGAGCTTATTTCACATCCTAAAACAAAGGGCAATAACTTCTAAGTTAAAAAGTTGAATTTTTTGAATGAACATGTTCTAATAGATATAAATTTAAAGAGTGCTCTAGACACTTTCAAAACATTTGAAAATATAAAATCTATCAATAGTCTCATGAGAAAATATAAACATTTGTTGTGTCAAAACAAATAAATTGAAATTTAAGTGGTCTAAAGAAATCATGTATCATCTCAATGTTTAGAGTCTAACAACTAAAATCTATGTTAATGAGAACGTACCTAATATCAAACAGTTCAAAAGTCTACTTAATGTATCTTTAAGTCCTTTAGTATACTAACTATCTCTCACTATCTATATCAGTTCGAGGCTTTTCCAAAAGGAAAATTAATGGATGAGCAAATTTATGGTACTTAGTAGAGATAAATGATACCTAAGTTAGCTTTACAAAATCCTACATTGTTAATATAAAATAATTCATGCCCATTATCATTAAAATTATCAATAATGGTAACTCTTTGAAAATCTACAATCTATGCATAACATTTATTATGTAGTTAAAATAAACATCAATGATTAAGTTAATTCATTTGAATTAATTATGTGGTTACACATCAACGATAACTATAATGGGATCATGTAATAATCACAGTAAATAAGTTGGTACAATAAGACCACACAATAATGTATACTGTGCAAGTTTAGAGACTTGAACCCAATGACGAACCAAAGGCATCCAATCACGAATAACAAGCAATGCTTTCATATATTCATTTTTAAATTTATATTGTTATCAATTAAAATTTGGCAGCATAACGATATAAATTTGATAAAACACCATGTAGACTATTCATGAAAATAGAATAGCAAAAAATTATTAAGCATGTCATAACTACAACACTTACCACTCAAGCTTTTTTATCATAAAACATGACAATTACTTAAAATAATTTTGTTTTTATAACATAATCATAATGGTAAGCATATATACATATTTTAAATTTATTTTAAAATTTTCACAACTAAGATAAGTAATTGAATTCTTATATTGCCTATCTCAATTTATGTGTTTATTGAATTCATTTTTTTTGCTCAATATAAGGTCGTACTCAAGTTTCTCTTGTCGAAACAAGACTAATAAATGTCTCCGAAAACTAAAAGCAATGTTCAAAACATCCAAAATAAAGCTTTGACAAAGAGTTGATTGTTAATCAATTAACTTTACCAATTGACTGCAGTCATGGTGACTTAGGAATGAATCTTAACCAACTTTATGGTTTTCAACATTTTGAGTCTAACAATAGTGTTTGATACGAACCTCACTAAGAATAACGAGACCCGAACTCAACAAGGAACCCAAAATCGTTTTACAATCAGATTTGAATGGAACTTCGATCCGTTGTTTATAAAGAAATAAGAACTTCGGTATAATGTAGACGCCACAAACGGTGATGGAAGTCCGTTTGATAAGTCACTGATGAACGCCACAAGAATAATTCTTGATAAGTTCGAATAGTTTTTCAAAGAACCAAAGAGAAAATAACTCTCAAATTTTTGACTAATGAATTCTGATTTCTTCTTATTCAAAAGGTGCCTTTTTATAGGCAAAAAACGTAGTTTGTACTTACTTAAGACAGAAAGGAAAGCTAACTAATTAAATAAACTCATAAATGAACTCAAACACTTCAAGGAAAGCTGACTAATTAAATAGACTCATAAATAAACTCAAACACTCCTAAATATTCCTATTTTACTTGCAAAAAGATCAAGTTTAGATTTGGTCAGACTTTTCTAAAGTTTGAATCATGCATATCCATCTTTGCTGGATATGTGGACCAAGTCTAATGGGTCTGCACGAATTTACTTGGATCCAAACTTCTTGAATTAGCCCGTTAAGCGCATCTTTGAATTTCTTTACTTGTGCTCTCGTAACTGGACCAATCGAAACTTGAATTGAATTTTTTGAAGTTGTGCCATGATTTGTATCAGTGTTCATTTCTCCATTCGATATAGTGTTCACCAAAAATCTAGACAAAAAAATGGAGAAAATGGTGAGTTTTGTTTTAGGGTATTTATAGAAAAGTTTTAAGAATTTGCTTAATGACCCCAATTTTTCTAAAATTATACTTAAAATTTAAATATTCAAAAATCAATCAAATTCATTAAAATTTTTTACAATTTAATCATCACCAAAAATTTATAAAAATACAAAATATTTCATATAAAATTTACACATTTATTTAAAATTTTTCAAAGCATGATAACTTATGACCTATGTGCTATAAATTTATTATTCTATTTATTTTGTGTTGTAATTCTATAACTATAAAAAGATAGTGCATTTCTTTGTTTTGGACACACTTGAAAGGAATAAAATCACCTTAAAATTATTGTGTCTCTTATTCACTTTCTTTTTTTTCTTTTATTATTTTATTATGTTACTTGTTAATTATATTTTTTTAACAAAAGAAGAACTATTTTATTTTAGTTAACAGCCTAATTAAACTATCTACATAAGTGATTGATACTGTGTGTTATACGTCTAATGGGCTTACATGTCCAGGCCTAATTTCTCAATAAAATATGGACTGTTGAGTCCTCCTGCCTAAGGAGAAGGAAGGGACTTCTCTCAATCATGGCCTGCTTTTTTTTTTTTTCTTTTTTATTAAAATTTAGAGACTGATATATTCATCTTAAGCTAGAAGATATTAGAATAATCATGATAAATAAATAATTAAAGGGTTAATTATCTTTAAGTGGGCGGCAAGGCACAACATTGTAGAATTTTCTACTGAGAAGAAGGTCATTTTCTATCACCTGTTTGAAACACAACAATAACCCTAGTGGATATTATTCTATAGATCTCTTTTGGTTTCACTTATTCTTCTGCAAATTGAATCGAACATAGAAGAAAGTGTAAAGTATGTGGCTAACATTTTAATGAATAATGGGATAATATTTATATTTATAGTATAATATGGTTTGTTTCTCACAAGTCTCTTTTGAATAGATGGTATGTGTTGAATTAGAGTTGAGAGAGAAAGCGAGGCATGAAATGAATTGGATAAGTCGGTGAAAGCACATGGGGGAAAAGGAGAAGTCATTTTCATTAGGTAACGTCAAGTAAGCAAGTATTGCTAGTCTTTTGGATAAGATATTTATTTCTGTTTGCTGCATTCTTTACTCTCCAATCCATCCATGTGAAAAGATTTCTTTTTTGTTTCTACTTTAAAATGAATGTCTGTTCGCTCTCTCTCTCTTAATTTTTACTTATTAATTTACCATATCTAATCTAATCTTAATATTAAATTATTAAGTCAGGATTATGATACCTAATCTTAACTACCAAACTTTTATGACGTTGATTTTTTTCATTTTCATATTATCTTTATTTTGGATTGGTCCCACTTATTCATACCCTGTGATATTTCTTAACCAAAAATGAAAACTAAAGGTTTATTATTAATCAAATCCCTTTGATTTATTATAATACTAAAAGTACTTTACTTTGTCACTTTTATTAAATAAGTCTCCATTATCGTCTACATTATTATTATTATTATTATTTATATTTCATCTACTAAAAACTTAAACTTGTTTAAACTATTTGTTATTGTTGTTATTGTTGTTGTTATTTTGTTTTTTTTTGTAATTTAAAATATAAATAACACATTTTTTATAAATAGTTTTTATTTAAAAACTATTTAAGATAGAAGTAATAAATTTATGAATTTATAAAAAATAAATTTGTGGATGTAACATATATATTTTAACAAATTAGGACAACTTGCTTAATAATAATAATAATAATAATTCATGATTTGAGAAGTGGAGATCTTAAATTGGTGACATAATAATCATGTGCGAGGAGATATTTAACCATGACATAAAGCAAAGCAAGTTAATACTATAAAATTCATCCACAAAGGAAACCAAAATTATTAAAATAAGTCATTGTTATGATTTGGCAAGGTGGTCCAACTATATCAAATGGGTGAGCTACATATCCCTTACACGCCTTCATTTTTATCATGATTAAAGAAATCAATTACACGGTTTGATACTTTGCCTTCGAGATGTTTTTATTTTCTTTCTCAATAGTTTATTCATATTACTTTCAAAGGGTAGCACTTCAAAGAATAAGAATATTGTTTTCTAGTAACCAAATCAAGGTGTGTCCCAAATATGCATTATTATATGAAAAAAGAAATTTTCTCTTAATATGTGGTATTATAATAATTGATACTTTTAGAATGCCAAACCCAAATGTCAAAATCTACATTGAGATGATGGACAATGTATTAGGATTTTTATCTTTTTCAAGATTCTTTAACACAAAAAGTTTACTTGAAAATGTGATTCGATTAAAGAAAGTTTTTCTTAACATTGTTGCATGATTGGTTGGAATGGGCGATTATAAAGGTGAAAAATCATATTGTTGTATTGTATTTGCATCGTGTTATATTTATGTCGTATTAAATAAAGGTTAATTTAAATCTACTTTATTTATTAATTTTGTAAAAAAGGACAAACATAGATATGATTCATTTATTAAACAGATAATTCAAATATGATTCATTTATAAAATCAATGTATGCAACCCAAGTGGGCAGTGAATCGGGTTAAAAAAAATATTTTCAGAACACAATATAACTTAAAAAATATCAAATAACAATTAATATAAAATAAAGTGAGGGAAAGAAAAGCACATATAAGATTTATGGTAGTTAGTTTGGCAATTTAATGCTATTTTTAGGTGTTAAAATGGCAAAAAAATGTAATGATCGCTTATTCAACTTAAATTTATATTCATCACTTTAGGAATCCACCCACTTAATTATACAAATCATGATACAACTTCAAAACATTCAATTCAAGTTCTGATTGGTCAAGTTACGAAAGCACAAGTAAAGAAGTTCAAAGATGCACTTAACGGGCTAATTCAAGAAGTTTAGATCCAAGTAAATTCGTGGAGACCCATTGGGTTTGGTCCACATATCCAGCAAAAATGGATATGCATGATTCAAACTCTAGAAAAATCTGACCAAATCTAAACTTGATTTTCTAGCAAGTAAAATAGGAATATTTAGGAGTGTTTGAGTTCATTTATAAGTCTATTTAATTAGTCAGTTTTTCTTGGAGTGTTTGAGTTCATTTATAAGTCTATTTAATTAGTCAGCTTTCCTTTCTGTCTTAAGTAAGTACAAGATACGATTTTACCTATAAAAAGGCACATTTGATTAAGAAACAATCAGAATTGATTAGTCAAAATTTGAGAGTTATTTTCTTTTTGGTTCTTTGAAGAACTATTCGAACTTATCAAGAATTATTCTTGTGGCGTTCATCAGTAACTTATCGAACGGACTTCCATTATTGTTTGTGGCGTCTATATTATACCGAAGTTCTTGTTTCTTTATAAATAACGGGTTAAGGTTCTATTCAAATATAATCGTAGAACGATCTCGGGGTTCCTTGTTGAGTTCGGGTCTTGTTATTGTTAACGAGGTTCGTATCATTTGGTATCAGAGCAAAAGTTATTCTAGCGTCAAGTTTGCCTATCCCTTTTGTTATTTTTTTCGCAATCTGTTATTTTTTTCGCAATTCTTGATATAAAAAAAAAAAAAAAGAAGAAAAAAAAAAGAGAGAGTAAGAAAAAAAGTGAAAAAAACGAAAAAAAAATAGAAATTTCATATTTCACTTTGTTATCAACACCCTAATATTTGTGTATCAAATTCTAATATATTCCTTGTGATTCTCAATTTTTAAATCAATGGATATAAAATTGAAATACTTTATGCGAAATTAAAACATTTAAAATCCGTGACACTATCTTATTTTCAGTCTTTATTTTGCCATAGCAAATCCTGAAGAATTGTTGCAAGAAATTTTTGGTTATTATTTATTAGTTTCAAAAGAACCGAAAGAGAATTATTGAATGGAAAAAGGCAAGAATGGTGAGAGCATTACAAGGATAAAAACTGCAAATTTTTTGAGTGAAACACGAGTGCAGAGTGATTCATATTTTTGAGTGTAAACACGTAAGGGAGAGAATTGTGAGGTCCTTTTTTATAACTTATCACCTGCAAAAATTATGTCCAAAAACAACCATGAGAAAGCACAAACAGGGATGAATTCAATACTATACATGGAAGTTTTTGTGGGAGAGATGAGACGGATGATGAAGCTAGAATTAGAGCAAATTAGTAAACAGTTGGATAGATTAGAAAATGTCAATCGGAGAAATTGGAGGGAAAGCATTCAACAACGGCGTAAAGTAGAAGATTTTGAGGAATATAACAATGGCAGTTTTAAGGAAGAAGATAGACACTTAGTAAGCAGCAATAGGAGGGTTGAACATGTTAGAAAATATTGGAATCGGGAGGATAATAATTTGGCTAGCATTAAGATGAAGGTGCCTTCATTTCAAAGCAACAATGATCCCGAGACTTATTTTGAGTGGAAAAAAAAGATGGAGTTAATTTTTGATTGCCACAACTACTCTGAGATGAAGAAGGTAAAACTTGCAGCCATTAAATTTTCTGATTATGCTATTGTTTGGTGGGATCAATTGGTTTTAAGTAGAAGAAAAAATAGAGAACGTCCAATAGAAACATGGGAAGAGATGAAAACTGTGATGAAAAAACGGTTTGTTTCAAGCTATTATTACAGGGAGTTGTATCAAAAATTGTAAAGTTTTACGCAAGGCAATCGAAGCGTGGAGGATTATTATAATGAAATGGAAATAACTATGATCTTAGCGAATATAGAGGAGGATCGAGAAGCTACTATGGCTAGGTTTTTGGGTGATTTGAATCGAGAAATTGCAAATGCGGTGGAATTGCAACATTATATGGAATTAGAGGATTTGGTTCACATGACTATCAAAATTGAGCGTCAACTCAAGATGAGGGGCAGCACACATCTAAATCAAAGTTCGAGTGTATTCTTTTGGAAACAGAATTTCACAAAGAAAGAAGACAAATTGCAAACATTTGTAACACCCAAGAACAAGTTTGAGCCCAAGTTCGAGAACACTAGCCACGTTTCTCAAGGTAAAATTGACACTTTTACCTCTAGAAACCGTGATATTAAATGTTTTAAATGTCAAGGCAGGGGACACATAGCAAGTCAATGTTCAAACAAGCGAGTTATGGTAATGCAAGATAATGGTGACATTGTGACTGACGATGAAGATTCTAACACCAATGATATGCCGCCATTGGAGAACATCACTGAGGAGGAGTATTTAGCCCCTGATGCATTGACATTAGTAACTAATAGAGCATTAAGCTTACAGGCAAAAGAAGTTGAAGAAGTGCAGCGAGAGAACCTCTTTTATATTAGGTGCCACGTCAAGGACAAGGTGTGTATTATGATTATTGATAGTGGTAATTATACTAATGTTGCAAGCACAATAATGGTGGAAAAATTAGGACTACCCACGTTGAAATACCCTAAACCGTACAAATTACAGTGGTTAAATGATAGTGGAGAGATGAGGGTAAATAAGCAGGATAGTTGCATTTCGGATTGGCAAATATGAAGATGAAGTGTTGTGTGATGTAGTACCGATGCAAGCTGGACATTTGTTGCTAGGGTGTTTATGGCAGTTTTATAGGCGTGTAAAGTATGATGGCTTTACGAACAAGTACTCTTTTGTACTTAATCAACGACCAATCACTCTTGTACCTTTAACACCGCAACAAGTGTATGAGTATCAAGTGTGATTACGAAAGGAGTGTGATCAAAAGAAAGAGAGAGATAAAAAGAAAACGAGTGACAATTTGAGAGAAAAAATTGAAAGAGAAAAAAAGAGTGCAGATTCAATTGTTGAAAACAAAATAGAGAGAAAAATAAATTTTTATGCAAAAGAGAGTGAAATAAAAAAAACAAAGTTTTTAAATCAGTCAATAATTGTACTTTTATACAAATAGGCGTTTTTAAATACTAATAAGATTGATTCTATTTTGCCTAACTCTATGGTTTTTCTTTTGTAGGAATATGAAGATGTCTTTCCCGAACAAACGCCACAGGAACTACCTCCTATCTGAGGGATTGAACATCAAATTGATTTTGTACCTGATGCGACAATTCCAAACCGACTAATTTGTAAGAGCAATCTTGAGGAGACAAAAGAGCTTCAAAGGCAAGTAAATGAGTTGATGGCGAAAGATTACGTGAGGGAGAGCATGAGTCCATGTGCCGTTCCAATTTTACTTGTACCTAAGAAGCATGGCATTTGGAGAATGTGCGTTGACTGCCGAGCGATCAACAACATCACGGTAAAGTATCGACATTTCATTCCTCGCTTAAACGATATGTTAGATGAATTGCATGGAGTTTATATATTTTCAAAAATTGATTTGAAGAATAGGTATTATCAAATACACATGAAGAAGGGTGATGAATGGAAAAATGTCTTTAAAACAAAATACGATTTGTATGAATGGTTAGTAATGCCTTTCAGGTTAACTAATACACCGAACACATTTATGCAATTAATGAACCATGTATTGCGTGCATTCATAGGCAGATTTGTCGTTGTTTATTTTGATGATATTCTCATTTACAGCAAAATTTTGGATGATCATATTGTACATTTAAAATCAGTTTTAGATGTACTTAGAAAAGAGAAGTTATTTGCTAACTTAAAAAAATGCACCTTTTGCACCGATAAACTTGTGTTTCTTGGTTTCATTGTGAGTGCACAAGGAATACAGGTTGATGAAGAGAAAATTCGTGCAATTCAAGAATGGCCGAGTCCCACGAGCATAGGTAACGTACGAAGTTTTTATGGACTCGTTAGTTTCCACCGACGATTTGTGAAAGACTTTAGTACTTTAGCCGCACCGCTTATTGAGGTAATAAAGAAAAACACTGGTTTCAAGTGGAGAGAAGAGCAAAAGAAAGCGTTTCGGCTCATCAAGCAAAAATTGACAAACGCACCTTTATTAGTTTTATCTAACTTTAACAAAATATTTGAGATCGAATATGATGTGATAATATCATCCACATAAATAAGAACTATGGTAGTGATACAAATCATGGCACAACTTCAAAAAATTCAATTCAAGTTTCAATTGGCCCAGTTACGAGAGCTCAAGTAAAAAAGTTCAAACAAGCACTTAACGGACTAATTCAAGAAGTTTGGACCCAAGTAAATTCGTGGAGACCCATTGGGCTTGGTCCACATATCCGGCAAAGATGGATATGCATGATTCAAACTCTAAAAAAGTCTGACCAAATCTAAACTTAATTTTCTAACAAGTAAAATAGGAATATTTAGGAGTGTTTGAGTTAATTTATAACTCTATTTAATTAGTCAGCTTTCCTTGGAGTGTTGGAGTCCATTTATAAGTCTATTTAATTAGTTAGCTTTCCTTTCTGTTTTAAGTAAGTACAAGATACCATTTTACCTATAAAAATGTTCCTTTGAATAAGAAGCAATTAGAATTCATTAGGCAAAATTTGAGAGTTATTTTCTCTTTGATTCTTTGAAGAACTATTCGAACTTATCAAGAATTATTCTTGCGGCGCTCATCAGTGACTTATCGAACGGATTTCCATCACCGTTTGTGGCGTCTACATTATATCAAGGTTCTTGTTTTTTTATAAACAACGGGTCGAAATTCCATTCAAATATGATCGTAGAACGATCTCGGATTCCTTGTTGAGTTCGAGTCTCGTTATTTTTAACGAGGTTCGTATCACCTAAAGCTCGGAATTGATAGATACAAGAAAATTCAAGAATCTATGAAGAGCCTTTTAAGGAATCCATTAAGAGAAAAGAATAAGGAATAATCCTTAAGAAAAAATTAATTTATTCTATTCCTTTCTTTTCAGCAAATGGAGTACATTATCTAGGCATAGAATTTCTTGTGAAGGAACAATCTAAAAATGGAAAATATACTCCTATTAACTAAATCATTAAAACACCTTTATTATTACCTAAATAAATGAAAAATGAGAATAGAAAATATCCCCATTTCTCCAATTAAGCTATGTATTCAAAATACATTTATTATTACCTAAAAAAAAGCCACCTAGTTACTTTTAGAATAATTAAACCAAATTAGGCTTGCAACATTGACTTGGGCTAAAAATTCTTAAATACAAGTTAGGCTAGGAGTTAGGTTGGTTAACTACCCTACTCTAAGTCTCCTTCGACATCACTTTGTAGTTGAGAAAGGCTCCTCTTTAAGTCTAAGGGTTCATCATCTTCATAAGAAGATAAATCAGTGACGTTGAAAGTTGATGAGACTCTATAATCTCCTGAAAGGTTTACTTTATAAGAATTATCATTGATCTATTAAATTATTTTGAAATGTCCATTAGTTATTGTCTAAAGTTTAGAATATCTTCGTTTTCGAAATCTCTCCTTCCTCAAATGAATTACACCAAGTCTCCTTCTTTAAACAATACCTTTCTTTTATGTTTTCTTGTATTTCTCAATTTGTCTAAGTATTTTGTCTCGAACTTGTTGATAGATGTTCTGAATTAATTTTGCTTTCTTCTTAGCTTCATTACTAAAATTACCTTCTTGGCAAATAGGACTCAAATCTAATAGGTTGGTTAGATTAATTTCATAAATAACTTCAAAAAGAAAATAACTTATGGTTTGATGAATTGATCTATTGTAGATAAACTCAAAATAAGGCAGCAAACTTTCCCACTCTCAAATATTCTTTTTGATTAGTCTTCTTAACAAAACTCCTAAAGTACAATTGACAACTTTGATTTTTCCATTCGTTTGTAGGTTAAGAAAAGAGCTAAATTGTGGCTTAGTATCAAGTTTTTGCCTAATGGTCCTCTAAGAGTAACTTAAAAATTTGGAATCCTATAAAGCTTCACTATTTTTATAAAATAAAGGTTAGCAATATAAGTAGCATATAATGTCTTATTATAAGGAACAAAATATGTCATTTTTTAAAATCTATCTACTGCCACCATAATAAAATGCTTACCTCTTTAAATTTTTGGCAATTCAACAATAAAGTTCATGCTAACATCTTCTTATGGGATTATAAGGATGGGAAGTGGGGTATATAATCTAACATTGCTACCATGTATCTTGGCTTTATAACAAGTTACACACTTTTTAACAATCTGAGCAAACATCCTTCATCATTTTAGGCCAAAAGAAATGTTCTTGTACCATTAACAAAGTTTTATCTCTGCCAAAGTGTGCAGCAAAACCTTCACCATATGCTTCATAAATTATGGCTTTTTTTAGTGAACAAAGAGGAATGCATAATTGATTACCACTGAATAAATAGCCTTTTTAAATGAGAAATTATTTATATGGTCCATTTGCACAATCTTTCCATAAATAACCAAAATTTGGATTATATTTATATAATCCTTTAAGGACTTCAAACCCTATAATTTGAGCTTATAATGTTGTCAGTAGAGCATATCTTCTACTCAGTGCATCAACTATCTTATTCAATTACACTAAATTATGCTATAGTATAAATTAAAAGGACTGAAGAAATTCTATCTATTTAGCATGTCTACATGTCTTACATTCAGCTTGTGTTGAGTGCTAAGATATTTTAATGCTTCATAACTTGAATATAGCACAAACTCCTTTGGAAATAGATAATGACTTTAATCAATGATTAAGAGCACTAACAATGGCATAGAACTCTTTATCATAAGTTGAGTAATTTTTCCTGGCTTCATTTAGTTTTTCGTTGAAAAATGTTACTGGTTTGCCTTTCTGACTCAAAATGACACCAATACTCATATTAGAAGCATCACAATCAATTTCAAAGACTTTATTAAAATTTGAAAGTATTATAACATGTGTTGTAATCATTTTTTTGACTAATTCAAAACTTTTTTGCGCCTTATTAATTCAATTGAAACTTCCTCCCTTTATATAAACTGTAATAGAAACCACTAAACTGCTAAAATTATTGATAAATTGCTTGTAGAAAGAAATCAGTGTGTGAAAACTTCTCACATTATGGGTAATTTTAGGAGTTGGCTAGGACTTAATTGCTTTAATCTTTTTAGGATCAATCTTGATTCTTACACTAAAAACCACATAACCAAGAGAAATAAGGCTACTAGTACAAAAGTTGAATTTCTTCAGGTTAGCAAATAGCTACTGCTCCCTTAAAGCTTTAAAAATAACCTTCAAATGCCCCAAATATTCTTGTGAGACCTGTTATAGATCAAAATATTATCAAAATAAATAGCTATAAATTTTCTAATAAAAGAAGCAAACACATAAGTCGTTAATCTCATGACGGTGCTCGGTGCATTTGACAATTCAAATGGCATCATCAGCCACTCGTAAAGCCCCTTTCCCATTTTGAAAATAGTCTTCCACTCATCTTCTTCTTGTATTCTAATCTAGTGGTATCTACTTGTCAAATCAATTTTTGAAAAGATCTTAATTCTATAAATTTAATATAGCAAATCATCCAACCTTGGTATGAAAAATTTATATTTAATGGTAATTTTATAAATAGCTCAAACTATCCATATATGTACGCCATGATCCATCTTTTTTTATGGCTGGAACAATACATGGACTCGTGCTTTCACAAATTAGTGATCAATTCGTGAACTTGCTTCTGTAATTTAACTTGCTGCATTAGCTTCAGTCAATATGTGGCTTTGTTAGGCAAAGAAGCTTTTACAAGTAGTGATGTAAATTCAGCACAAGATAAGTCAACCCAAGCCCAAATTCATTCAGCTTATGATCTCTTTAGTCCATACACTTCATTTGACTTCAATTTGATTACTTGGAGTCAAAGTCATGAAATAGCATTTATATGAATCTTTGAAATGGAAGTTGAGTATTTATGTAACTCTTAGAAGCAAAAATCTGGAGTCTTGAGAATTAGTAACTATGAAACTTGAAGAACAGATGAATGAATTTAGAGAAAAACTCTTTCAACTTTTGAGAAACCAAAATCAAAACCAAAGCAAACCAAAATAAAGGAATGCCCTTCCAAACCAGAATAGCAATATCCTTGCTTTGTGATATGAACCTCGATAGGAATAACAAGACCCAAACTCAACAAGGAACCCAAGATTGTTCTACGATCAGATTTGAATGGAACCTCGACCCATTGTTTATAAAGAAATAAGAATCTCGGTATAATATAAACGCCACAAGAATAATTCTTGATAAGTTTGAATAGTTTTTCAAAGAATCAAAGAGAAAATAACTCTCAATTTTTCTGACTAATGAATTCTGATTGCTTTTTATTCAAAGGTGTCTTTTTATAGGCAAAATCATATCTTGTACTTACCTAAGACAGAAAGGAAAGTTGACTAATTAAATAAACTTATAAATGAACTCAAACACTCAAAGAAAAGCTGACTAATTAAATAGACTTATAAATAAACTCAAACACTCTTAAATATCCTATTTTATTTGCTAAAAAATCAAGTTTAGATTTGGCCAGACTTTTTTAGAGTTTGAATCATATAAATCCATTTTTGCTGGATACGTGGACCAAGCTCAATGGGTCTCCCCGAATTTACTTAATCCCAAACTTCTTAAATTAGTCCGTTAAGTGCATTTTTGAACTTTTTTACTAGTACTCTCGTAACTGGACTAATCAAAACTTAAATTAAATTTCTTGAAGTTGTGCCATGATTTGTATCACCTTGCTTGTAACTGAGAGAAAGAATATTGAGAATGAGAGCAAACCACACCCTCTAGTCTAAAACTTAATCAAAGAATACATTGATGTTTTCTCTGATGACCTACCACCCAGATTATCATCTTTGAGAAGCATAGAGCACAAAATTGACCTTATACCTGGAGCATCTTTACTAAATAGACCAGCCTATACATGTAATACAGAGGAGTCAAAGGAGTTGCAAAAACAAGTGGATGAGCTGATTAATCATGGTTTTGTGAGAGAAAGTATAAGTCCATGTTCAGTGCTAGCATTGTTAGTACCAAAGAAAAATGAGACTTATAGGATGTGTGTAAATAGCAGAGCCATAAATAATATCACTGTTAAAAATAGGTATTCTATTCCTAGACTTGATGATATGTTAGATTAGTTACATGGTTCTATGATATTTTCAAAGATTGATCTTATAAGTAAGTATCATCATATTAGAATGAAAAAAGGATATGAGTGGAAGACAACATTCAAGACTAATGGAGGATTGTACAAATGGTTTGTTATGCTATTTGGTTTATCTAATGCTCCTAGTACTTTCATGCGACTTATGAATGAAGTGTTAAAGCCATTCCTGAAGAGATTTGTTGTAGTATACTTTGATGATATCTTGGTGTATAGCAAAAGTAAGGAAGAGCACATTACTCATTTACAACAAGTTTTTGATAATTTGAGGAGAAGAAGTTATATACAAAACTGGAGAAGTGTGAGTTTTTCTCACCTAGTGTTGTGTTTCTTAGTCATATTGTTTCTAAAGATGGCATCATGGTAGATCATTTCAAAATTGAAGCAATTAGAAGCTAGCCTCAACCTAAAACCATCGGTGAGATCAGAAACTTTCATGGTTTAACATCTTTCTATCGTCGATTTGTTTCTAATTTTAGTACCGTCATGGCACCCATCACCAAGAGTATGAAGAAAAGTAACTTTAAATGGACTAAAGTAGCAAATGAAGTATTTGAAGTGATTAAGAAGAAATTGTGTGAAACTCTAATTTTAGTTTTGTCCGATTTTGATCAAGTATTTGAAATGGAAAATGATGCAAGTGAAGTTAGGATAGGTGTTATTGTTACATAAGCTAAGTGCCCCATAGCTTATTTTAGTGAGAAGCTAAATGAATTAAGGAGACAGTGCAACACATAGAAAAAGGAATTTTACGCAATTGTGAGGACCTTAGATCACTGCAGTCATTACTTGAGGGCTAAATAATTTATTCTTAATTCAAACCACCAAACCTTGAAGTTTATTAATGGGCAACATAAGTTGAATTCAAGACATGTTGAATGGGTTGAATTTATTAAATCATTCTCTTTTATTTTAAATTACAAGAAATGAGTAAATAATGTGGTTGTAAATACTTTATCTAGAAGATATACATTGCTTGCTATTTTAGATGCTCGAGTTCTTGGTTTCCAATTAATGAAGAAGTGTTATGCTATTGACGAAGATATGAGTTTGATCATGGCTGAATGCAAGAAAGGAAGTTTTGAGAATTATTCTATCTAAAATGGATTTCTCTTCAAGGGAAACAAGTTTTGTGTGCCAAAAAGAAATTTTAGAGAGCTGATTATAAGGGAGACTCACAGAGGAGAACTTGCTAGTCACTTTGGGGTTAATAAGACATTGAAAATTCTTAAAGAACGTTTCTACTAACCAAAAATGCATAGAGAAATTCAAGTAATACTAGTGAGCTAAGAGTCACTTCAAACCAAGCCTTTACACTCTATTATCAATTCCAGAGCAGCTTTGGGAAAATGTAAGCATGGATTTCGTTATTGCATTGCCGAAAACATAAAAGGGAAAAGATACAATTATGGTAGCTGTAAATCGATTTTCTAAAATGGCACATTTTATCCGTTACTATAAAATTAATGATGCTTCTCACGTAACTGATTTATTTTTCAAAAAAATTATTCATTTGTGTGGGATTCTAAGAAGTATCGTGTTAAATCGAGATACTAAATTTCTTAGTCATTTCTGGAGGACATTTTGAGAAAAGTTTGGTACCAAACTTCTTTTTAGTACATCACACTATCCTTAAATTGATGGGCAGTCCGAGATCACAAACTGCACTTTGGGAACTACATTAAGAATTTTAGTGAGTAAGAACTTGAAGGATTGGGATATCAAATTAGCACATACTGAGTTTGCTTATAATAAGTCTCCAAGTTTTACAACTGGTCACTCTCTATTTAAGGTATTAGATGGCATCAATCCTATCGCTTCTATTGAATTAACTTCCTTTCCAATCGATATTCAAGTAAGTGTGAATGCAATTAACAAAGCCAAAGCAATGAAGAAACTACATGAATATGTTCGGATCCAAATATAGAAGTCTAATGAAATCTACAAGAAACGAGCCAACAAAAATAGGAGACTAGCCAACTTTCAGCCTAGAGATATGATTTAGGTTCATCTAAGGAAGGAAAGGTTTCCATCAAAGAGGAAGAGTAAGCTAGCACCAAGAGCCGACGGTCAATTTGAGGTCCTTAAACAAGTTGAAGATAAACTTGTTTAGTGAATTTGAAGGAGTCTCGACTACTTTTAATATGGATGATTTATCCTCATATTTGAAAGATGATAACCTTGCAGATTTGAGGGCATATCCCCTTTAACCCCAAGAGGATAATGTAAATTTAGCACAAGATAAGTCAACCTTGGTCCAAATTCGTTCAGTCCATGATCTCCTTAGTCCATACACTTCATTTGGCCTTAATTTGATTACTTAAAGTCAAAGTCATGAAGCAACATTTATATGAATTTTTGGAATGAAAGTTGAGCATTTATGTGACTATTAAAAGTATAAATCTAAAGCCTTATATAGCTATTTATTATAATTAATGTTTGTAATTTCTATATAATCTGTTGCTTTCTTTTATGTTTGAACAAATATGTAATGCCTATAAAAATGCTCATTTATTCTATTTTGAGATTTGGCTGGTTAAATGAAACTATATTTCTTTTGAGTATTAATCCAACTCTTCCTTTATCCAAATTCTAGCTAAAATTTGGTGGTGGATTTTTCTTGACTGATGACATTACCTTTAAGCCCTAGATACTTGGCTTTTATCTTTAAATTATCTTTTGTTATCATTATTTCATGAGTTTAAGAGTTTAAAACTCTAATCCTGTAAACAGTGACAAATTTGAAAAACAAAACTCACTCTTAAATTTTGTAAGACACATCAAGTAGATCAATACAATGCTGTATATCCCTCATAAAAGGTAAACTGTGTAGAATTTCTTCAAGCACCACATCACTATATTCGGTTATTAATGGTTTTACAAATTTAGGAAGAGACAATTGATGACTTTCATTGGCATCCATAATAAATATGGCATAAAAACCTTTATGAATATTTTAGAATTTTCTCTACTTGTGAATCTATGATAAATGAACTCCTAGCCTTCTTAAATTTATCCAAATTAATTACTAGTTTAAAAGGAGCTAATACTATTCTTTTTCATATTTAATAAAAGAATAAGTATTTTTAAACACGTTATGAGAAACCTTTCTATCATATTATCAAGGTTTATTAACAACTGACAACATGCATCCATTGGTACCATATCACACCAAACTTCATCACTATAAGTTTAGCTAACTTCAAGCCATTTTCTTTTTGAAACCATTGAATCTTATATGGTTAAAGATAAGACTCGGTTTTCAAATTCAATTTCATAACCATTTTCTCTACCACTGCATTAGTGTAGCTCCCACCATTAATGATGATATTACTCACTTTGTTATACGTTGTGCACCTTGTTTAAATAATTAGCTCTCAGTCATGTTTCTTCATCTTCTTGATTGATATTAAGGCTTTATATAATCACAAAAATGTCACCATCATCAGCATACTTAAATATTCTTCACAATCTTCTCCCTATTTATTGCCTTTTTTTTATCTCATTTTCAACAATAATTATAACCTTCATATTTGGACACTCAAAAGTAATATGCCCAAACCTTAGCACTTATAGCATCTTTTAGAGGTATTAGAATTAGTGGATGATGGATTTATTGATCCTCTTTTCCCTTGTGCATCACTTACATTTGAAGTTGTTCCTTTATCTCTAGCCTTTGCAACATTTGAAATAGTACACCCTTAATTAGAAGAAGCCGCTTTTATAACCACTTTTAGAGAAAATCTCTGTCGTTGTTCTTTAAATGAAGAGCAAAACTTTCTAACATCATTAAAAGCCTAATAAGGTTAAAGCTTTACCATATTATCAATTTCTTTCTTCAAGTTACCCAAAAATCTGACAATAATGTGTTTCTCCAGTTCATGAATATCACATTTTAACATAAGATATTCAAACTCCCTTGTATAGTCTTTAACAACAAGATTGAATTGCTTTCAATTATATAACTTTATATAATTATCATGTTTATAATTTTTAGCCAAGAAACATCTTTTAAGCTCCTTCTTCATTTAAACCTAACTATGAATTGATTTTCCTTCCTCTCTAATTTTTCTCTTTTTGAACTTTTCCACCACAATAAAGCATAGCCTTTAAGTTTGATTACTACAAATTTAACCTTTCTTTCCTCTAAATAATCCTTGAAATAAAAAATTCTCTCAATCGTAAACAACCAATCTAAAAATACGTCACTTTGCATCAGTCCATCAAATTCCAAAATATCAACTTTATCATTCACATCATCGTTATAGTGTTTACACTTATGCCTCTAGTACTCAGCTTTTTTATCACTTGAATCGTCCTTGTTGCCAAAAGGATTGTGATCTTCTTTACTTTCAAGTGTTACATGTTGGGATTTTTTTTTGAGTTATATTTACAGCAATTCCACTATTCTTCATAAATCAACAATCTCCTAATCTCTGTCATAATCATCTCCATCATGAAATGTGGAAGGAATAGGGGTGCCATGCCTTTCCATGGTTATGAATAAGATAAAATCAATGACAACAAACCTAGCTCTAATACCAAATGATGTTGTTTCTAAGTGTTAAAATGGCAAAAGAATGTAACAATCACTTATTCAACTTAAATTTATATTCATCACTCTAAGAATTCACCTAAAGTTCAGAATTGTTAGATAAAAAAAAAAACCACCAAGAGAAAAGAATAAGGAATAATCTTCAAGGAAAAAATCAATTTATTTCAATCCTCTCTTTCTGGCAAATGGAGTACATTATATAGGCATACAATTTATTTCTTTCTAAGGAACAATTTAGAAATAAAAAATATCTCCCCATTAACAAAATCATTAAAACACATTTATTATTCTTAAAGAAATGAAAAATAAGAGTGGAAAATATCTCCCTAATTAAGCTATGCATTCAAAATACATTTATTATTACCTAAAACAAAAGCCACCTAATTACTTTTAGAATAATTTAACCAAATTAGACTTGCAATATTGACTTATGCCAAATATTCTTAAATACAACTTAAGCTAGGAGTTAGGCTGAAAGTTAGGCTGGTTGAATCACCCTATTCCAAATCTCCTTTGCCATCAGTCCACTTTATAAGCTTCAACTTTATGATTTTTCGCTAAATTTATTTTTCAACTTTGAAGACACTCAAATACAACTAAGGAATATTTTGGTTTTCCTCACAACTTTACAAGAGTACAACAACTCTTCGCAACACTTTTTTGTGTTTAAATAAATAATTTACAAACAAAGTTACACCTTAAAAAATTTCTCAAACAAGTGTGTGTGTGTGTGTGTGTGTGTGTGTGTGTGTGTGTGTGTGTGTGTGAAAGATCAAGGTCTATAGTATGAGTTTATAACAATTTGTAGGGTCAAGGATGATTTTGAATTCAAAAGATATTTGCAAGACTTTAAAATACTTGAGAGAATATTAAAAATCAATTTCAATATGTGTAAGATTTATATTTACAGTGATGGTTCAAAAATTAACTGTTACACACATAAAAATTCAAATATTGTGTTAGTTAGTCTAAGTCACCACAAAATAGTATTAAAGTCAGTTTATCCAATCAGAAATATGCCAATGATAACTTTTTGTCCTTCTAGTATGAAACCTATTTAGACCTAGGGGGTGGATTATAAAGTTGTACATCACCTAAAGATGAGCTATGTTAGTTAATCAGGAAATGAATGATCATCTAAGGTATTTAGTGCATGTTTGCTTAGAGGTAATAATAGGAAATGGAAAGGAATGAATAAAGGGTGTATAATTCCTTTATTTGGTTGGATGAAAAAAAAAAAAAAAAAGAGAATGACAATTCACAATTCATCTCTTAAATGTGTGGAACCATTCTTTTATATACCATTTTAAACTTTAAAATTAATTTATTTTTTTTGGTAAATATTTCAATAATTTATATTAAAAATAATTTTATATAGTTATTAGTATAATAATTATTTGCATTTATACATTTGGCATAACATTCTATATAAAACAATAAATTTATGATAAATATTTTTATATTATTATTATAAAGATATATAATTTTTGTTTTAAAATAAATTAAAATGTGTATGATTAGTTTTTTCATAACTTTTATTTTAGATATCAAATTGATTGTCCATAGTTTATATAGCTAGTCATATTGTATTTGACAAATGTAATTTTTTATTATATAAAAATTCATGATATAATCATATTTTTACACTTTCATATATTTTTGATAAAGCCATGACTACCAAATGAAATAGAAAAAGTAAGTGCATACCTTTGGCGGTTAAAAAATGTTAAGATATATTGTTAAAAATTAAAGACATCAAATTTAGGTAGTGTTTCAAAGTCAACTTGAGCATGAAAATACATGTATTGTTAAACTTCATTTAGTTAAAAAATAATATATATATATATATATATATATATATAAGAATGTACTTTTATGGTTATTTGTTTTTATTAAAAGATAAAATTTTATTCAAAATAAAATTCTATATTTTTATGGATGGTGGCATTTGATTTTATACAAAATAAACTAAATTTGTTAAATTTATAATCTATTTTTAATAAGTATATGTAATTAACCACAATTTCAGTAAAATACATGAGATCAGAGTTGAGAAAGGATATATTATTATCTACCTCTTTCTCTCTTCCCTCTTCTCTTTGTATGATTTCTTCTTTATTTTTCTATTTAAACCCATGAATGTAAAGTTTTTGTTAGAATTTGAGCTAATCATTCTTGTAAAATCAGTTACCAGCTATGATACAGGTATATGACTAGACTTAAGGGACTCATATCTTTTGTAATTAATCTATTTAATTTCCCTCTTCTCTTTGTTGGGTAGCATTGAATGATATAGAGAATCAAACTCACGTCTTTTGTATTTAATCTTTCTTAAAGATGGCAATATGAATGTTTTATTTTTTGGTTGGTCTTGCTAGTAACTCTACTTGAAAACTTGATCTTGCATAAATGAAATACCAGCAATTTTCTTTTAACTTCTATCAACTTTTATAAGGATCATTTTTTGACTTTTAGTAACAATTCTAGCTCTCTAGAAATATTGAGAAAATTTTTTTTTTACTAAATAGACATGTCACAAAATTTAAAATTTGCAAATATAATTTTAAATATTTTTAAAGGAGTTTATAATTGTATCTATTTTCTCTCAACATCAAAATATAACTAACGATTGAAGTTTTAATCCACTAATAAAAAAATACAAAAGTAACTAACGATTAAAGTTTCAATCCACTAATAAAAAAATACAAAAGTTATGTTCTCATAATTATACAAATATAAAAGACTAACAATATTTTAGTTGGAAAACCTCTAATATGATTTAACTATCATGTTTCCAATCTCATCCAAAACCTAAAACATAAGAGTAAGTTAATGCCTATCACATATTTATATGTAGTGAAAGCTTTTAGAGATGAATAAAATATGATTGATTTTTTAAATTTTCAATAACATATCTATAAATAATATATGAGAAATTTCAAAAATTAATTTTCAAATAGGATGAGACAAAATTATTATTATTTAATCATAAATCACTTCATGTAATTAAATTTGGCACATTCTAGGGCTATTATTTTTTAGGATTGCTACCCTATCAGTGCCAAACATATTTTTTAAATATTATTCCTAAGTATCATCACTCAAATTTTATATTTACGGACCAATACTGCTAGAAAAAGATCACGTTCAAAGTCATCGATATTTAACCAATCACAGCTATAACAATTCCATATTTAATAAATTGCTCAATTAACGAAAACAATAGTATATTAAAACTACAAAAAATTAATTTTATTAACTTCAAACAAGCATTACAAGCACTTCTTATTGAAATACAATACTTTGAAATTTCTATTGCTGAATTTATGTAAGTAAAATTTTCATAAAAAACATCTTTAAATTTAGTTTGGTAAATAATTAATATATCAACACGCATTTGTTCATACAAATTCATGAAATGTGCTCGAATATTAAATAAAACGCTCTACTTTTTATTTTTTAAAACTAAAATCATCCTAATTGCACATAACCACCTACCTCATAATTTAAACAACCAAGCCACTTAAATTATATCTTTGGTGGCTTGTTTTCGTCCTTAGAATTATCTTCCAAATAAAAGTATAAAGAATATTTATTAACCAATTGATAACAATTTGATCTTGCATTCAAATATTTGTATGGTCTATAACTAAAGAATTAGACATAATAAAAAAATTTAAGTAAAAAAATAAAAATTCTTCAAAACTTATTTATGTAAAAAATATTAATTAGTAAATATGACGTTGCAATTAATGATAATATTATAAAATAATAACAAGAAGATAATATTATCTTGTTGTTATTATTATTTTATAATCATATCATTAATTACAATGTTATATTTATTAATTAACATTTTTTATATAAATAATTTTTAGAGAATTATTATTCTTTATGTATAATTTTTACAATTATTTTTAAAATTTCATGAACTTAATGAACTTTTATTTATTTCAATTCTCATAGAGATACGATAGGTTAATACAATGAAAGTATGTTTAGTAAGTATTATTTGAGCAGGAGTATTAAATAAAATAGAGAATTTAAACTTTCAACATACAGAACAATTATAGTTGTATAATTTAAAAAAGTTTTTTCATATTAGTCATTGCAAAATCGTATGCCCTAAAGTTTAAAATATTTGGTTAAATAAACAATTTATGTCCCATAGTTATTTTCATTCATTTTAGCTTTTAGTTTGCTCTTATAAAATTCTCAAACTTCAATGTCTTCATGTGAATTAGACAGATTTGGTAGTTAATAGTTTAACAGTTCTCCAGGGATGATATTGTATTTTTCACTTTATTACTTGTCCAATTAGTATACTTGCTAGTTTATGCAAAGATTTTGGCGTCATTGTTGGGTATTGATTTATCTTTGTCATTATGAATATTGTTTAGTACTAGTTTTAATTTGACTTTTTTTCTCTTTTTGATGGCTAGAGCTTCGGTCGCCAAGACAGTCCTAACTTTCTACATAGAAATCCAAATTGTGCAAAATTTTTTGCGTTGAAAACTAAAGATCCAAACCTTTGTAATGATATTTTATTTGTTCTCCGATTCCAAGAGTGTAATTTGTATTGATTATTACAAAATACGTCACAGATATTTTTTAGGCACCGGAAAAAGGAAATTTCCTACAAAGATAATCAACTTTGAACCATAAATACCTCTTCGTATTGAACCTGCTTGCATAAAAAAGCTATCGGAAAGATCCAGAAAGTTCTCCAATTTAGTTACCTTGTTGGTTTGTACAACGCTCATGGAGACTTGATTTTTTGCCTTTGGATCAAGAGCGTGAACGAACTTTGCAAAGACTTGACGAGAAAAAAAAGACAAATCGGACCAAGCAACAACCTGCCATCGTCAAAGTTTTTGAAGAAATTGAGAATGATCAACCCTTGTGAGATTGCGTTGCTTCATATGTGAATGGAAACACTATAAAGCTATAGACGGGCAAGCATTCAAGCAAATAACTTTGAAATTAAGCTTGCCATAGTGAGATGATCCAGCAGCCAGTACAGTTTTATGGACTTCCCAGTGATGATCTAAATACTCACTCATATTTCTAACTTCTTGGAGATTTATGACACATTTGAGCACAATGGGGTTTCAGATTATATTATCAGATTGAGAATCTTCCCATTCTCAGTTAGGAAAAAACCAAAGAGTTGGTAGAATTCAATTCCTCCAAGTATAATTACGACTTGGGATGGATTGGATCATAAATTCTTAGCAACATTCTTTCTTCCCACAAAAATTGCTAATATGAGAATGACATTACACGTTCACTCAATTTGATGTGGAATCACTTTATGAGGCTTGTTATCCACATCATGGTTTACCTACTTGGTTACAAGTTCTAACTTCATAATTTAGTTGCCACAACTCTGACCATAATTGATGTCGTATGGTAGAGCTTTTATGAGGAAAACTCATCATGTATCAGCTATTAGAAAAAATGGCTTCCAATAATAACCAATGGCCCTTAAAAATACCCAAGCTACAAAAAGCTATTGGTTGTATTTGAGATTGATGTTATGATTGATTATTAGTTCAAGTTGCAAGTTGTCCAAGTAATTAGTCTTTCATTGTGACTTGTCTTCTCTTATGTTACACATGACACCAAGGAGCTTTTAAAGTTAATGGCCAAATATTAAAGCCTTGCCTTGATGGAGAATTCAACAAGCAAAATACCTTCATCAACTTAAGCGCTTTTTTTACGGCAACCCAAGTTTTTTAAACTTTATTTATTTTTGTTTCAATCCTTTTATTTACTTAATTTTTTTTATTTTTCTTTGGAACAAGTATGCATAAATTTGGGAATTCACATTAATTCTTGAAAGAGTAATTGTCAAAGCTTATTAATCAATTGCATAGCCATGGTGTATCCCTTATCCACCTTGCCTTTTTCTTTTGTTATGAAAATTAAGCAAATGCAAATGCCTGCTATTGCAAATAAGTAATAGAGTTATGAATAAGTATCGTTCTCACGTAGATTTGATTATTTACTAAATACAAACTTCTACTATTCTAATTTTATTAGCATAAATTGAATAAAGAAACGACTCATGTTGAAAATAATTAATGAATAAATTAAAGCAAACAAGATAAAGATAAAATCAATAACAATGAGATCTCTAGGGCATATGATTTTACCTAAATTAATCTAAATTAATTCATTCTTATTATCTAAAGTTAAGACGATGGTTGATGCCTAAGAATGTTAAAAATATTTATTAGCCTTTTTTAGAGTTATAACTAAAATATTTTCAATCTATTAATTTATTATATCTCCATCTGATTTAGGATAATCAAAAACTATTTAAGTTCATGAATTCAATACATTAATTATACTGAGTATACAAGTATATTTTCATCTTACATATACTTAATAACATTATGTCATAAGATTACATGCATTAATATCCTTTTTTAGGGCATTAATATGCAATCAAAGCATCTAATTGGCAGCCAATTAATTAGAAATAATAAGAACAGTGAAGAATACTCAACCAATAAATAAAAATTTTAATTAATTCAAAAAAATAAAAATCAAATCATCTTAAATTAGCTACATCATAGCTGCATAATATAACATTTAGTTTATGATGTAATAAAATAAAATTATTATAATTAAGTTCAACATTAATGAAGAAATAAACAAAAGAATAAAGAAAAACTAATTTCTTACAAGTTACCAAATGACTTTCCCAAAATCCACACTTTTTATTGATGATTTTCTTCCATCTTCCCTTTTGTTCCCCTTACATATATGTTAGAAAACCGTCTAGTAGCCTTAAAACACTCCTTACATGATTAAGAAAAGAAGAAAAGTTTTATTTTTCTGTCATTTAAAACCTAAGTGCTACACTTTTGGGTATGTTTAACTGTTCAAAATCAAATAGTAGTGTCACTATTAAAATTACTGTAGCAATACCTAGGCATTTGGATCTCAAGTTCAAGGTAATTTTCATGACTTGTTTTCTTCATTTCAAGGCCTAGGCACTGCTTGTTAGATACCCAGGCTCTTTACTTTCTGTCTTTTGTTGTTTTTGAGTTGTTTTGACATGCATATAATTTTGAACTTATTAAATGTTTTCATTGAATAATTTTCCCAAATCTTATAAAAAGAAGCGAAGCTTGCATAAAAGATTAATAAACTTCTCAAAAATTAACTAAATAACAAGTCGATGTTCTCCAAAAATAAGGACATAAAACATGCTTATCATCATTCACAGGAAAGACAATGTTAATTTTAAGTTTTGGGTGTGGAATATAGAATATCTTTTTCTTTTGTTCCTTTTTGTTTGTTTTAATTTATTTTGTTTCTTTTTTGTTTGTTTTTGTTTGATAAACAAAGGTTTATGATAAGAACTTGGTTGAAATTGAATATAGCTCCTAAAAACTGGTAAATATTATCTTTGTTTTATGCTTAGTTCTAGTATTAATTGAATCATACTTATACTTCTTCAAAAACTTAATCATATAGCCATGATCAAATTATCCCTCTGTTACTGAAGGAATATTAATGTTGATTTAGTCAATTTAAGATGTCACCAAGCTTTAATACATATTTTGTTGTCTATCGAGGCAAAATTCTAGACAAAACAATACCAAGGAAATGATTTTAGCCACTTTTGGATTGTTTGTGTCTTTCAAGCCTTTCCTTTGGTACAACATTTAGTCACCCTTTCAAGCCTTTAATTTACTAGTTGTTTATTTTATTTAAACCATAAGTTCCTTGCCATGAAAGCTATAAATACTTATCCTCACCTCTCTAGAGAATTATTGATGTTTAATTTTAGAAAAAATATATATGTAGAGAGAGTTCTACAATGGTCAAAGGGGTTAAAATGTAACAAAATTAAAATTTATGTGTTGAAAAGTTAAAAAAAAAAAAAGCAAAGAAAAGAAAGATAAATATTGTGAAAGGGATGCAAAATCACAATAGCAACGTTACATGACCAAGTATAAAAATCATAAATTTAGGGATTTGATGATAAAAAGTGTGCAAAAAAGGGGAAAATTTGATGCTAAGAAAATCAAAAACAATTTTATTTTTAAGGTGTAATTTATGTGCTACCAAGGGCTGCTTGTGATTCAAGTTATGCTTCATTGAAAATCTCTAGCTTTAGAATTCTTTCTTCAACCAAATCCATATCTTAGCCAAACATTACAAGCTTAATAAAGTCTTTTAGATCCTTAGTTTTGTTGTTGTCTACATTGGTGGAGATAAATATGAAAAAAGGGTATTTGAAGTCAGAGAATTCATTCTCTAAGAAATCAATTAGAATTGACCTGTTTGCATATATGTCTTTAGGTTACATGCTATGGATTGAATTGGCTCTTCACATAGACATTTGATGAATCATTTGCAGAAATGAGATTAACTTATGAACTAAAATTGAAACTTTAATAGCACTTAGATCTTTTTTTGAACTATATATTATGCGTGGATCTTTTTCTGAGCTATATACTATGCAACCTTTGAGATGAAATTTGTGAAATCAAATCAGTTTATATTTTGATTTTACTTTTTCTTTTGCTCGAGGATTAACACCCATGAATTTCTTGGTAATTTTTCTTTATGTTTTATTTTCCTAAGTTGTTATTCTTAAAGTTTGTAAGTATCATCATTGGAAACCCTCACAAGATTATAACTTGACCATTAGGGTAATGGGTTGTTGCATATGCTAAATGCAATCGCAAATACATGTAAAAGTGTTTTACTTAAGAAATGAACAAATCAAGAAAGAAAAAGGCTAAAATGGAAAATTCAATAAAGGGATCTAATGCACTGTGCTAGCTTCAATATTTAGCTATTATTTTTTTATTTTGATATCAAATTAATGCAATTCAAATTTGTCCAAAAAATGATGTAAATTCCTAAAATCTGTATCTCATATAAAAGACCAAATATTTATCACCTACATATTTTACACAATATTACAATATTTGAAATATTATTTTTTAAATTATTAATTTATTTTTATAAGATTTTTAATGACTAAGAATTTTTGTGGGTCATTATTATCATACTCCCCAATTTCAAAAGGATCTAATGTGTTATTTTCTTAACTTACAAAACTTAAATTATATGAAAGTACTAGATTTAAGTTATATACATTCATAAATATTACTGAGTCACAATAAAATATTTAAATAACTTATGAAACTTCGTGATAGCAGAAGTCTTGATTGACACATTTACTGCAATCCACAAGCAAAACTTTGGACATTATGGAATACTTTTGTAAAACTCATATTTAATCTTTAAAACTCTTTTAAATGTATTACATATATATTTATAATACGTTATGGTATATTACACATATAAAAATATTACATTGAACATATACATAGTTAATATGGAATTGAGGTATAAAATACGAAATATTTCTTTATCTATACTTAAGTATTAAATTTTATAATTTTTTATTATATTTTACATTGCATAAGTGTTAAAATTTTAGCAATGTAATAATATGATTTGACAAGAATATTTTTGTAAATTATAAATAAATGAGTCAATAAGGTCAAAATAGAAATATAAATTTTGTTAAAACTATTTTTGATATCTTCTTTTTGAAAAAAGACAAGCTTTAAATAGGCAAATTATATTATAGGTCTAATTTATTTAGTTTAGGTCTAAGCTCAAGTCACCAAATTTTATAAAGTTCTACACACTTCTTTATTTCTCTACAAAAATCACCATTTTTCTCTTCTCCTCTCATGATTGGCACCAACTGCTGAAGGAATGACATATTAAAATACATGCATCAAATAATAAACTTGAACCATTCAAGCATTTTAACAAACTATTATAGTGCAAACATTGCATATATCGCATATATGTAAAATATCAACAAAAAATGAGTTTATTTCTAATTTAAATTAATTGGATGATGAAGACATACCTTCAAAACTATGAATATGCTACAATCTACACCAACCAAGTAAAAGAGAAAGTGACCAAATTTGGGGGAGGAAACTAGGTTTATAGCAATTTTTCTTATAAAAATTAGTAAAGTAAGGTATGTATATACTTAAATATATCCATCTTTTTCATAATTATCCTTACTTTAATTAAATGATAAATATCTAACATGGACAAAATAGTAATCATCCAATAATTATCATTTTATTCATTTTAATCCTTATACTTAAATGTAAAATATTTATTTAACTATTAAATAAATAAAATAAAGGATAACTTTAAGGATTTAAGTGTAATTATTCAATAATTATACATTTAAATTTAGATCTTTTAATAATTTATATTATCAATTTAATTATATAATTTATATTAAATTACATTATAATACAAATTAAGAAAATTTTTCAAACACTTTAAAGAATTATAAATATATATCATTTATATATAGATATATATATATATATATAACATATATATATACTGGCTAATATATTATCTCAAAGATGCTATCCTTCTTACTGATAATATTTTCTCTCTCTCAAATATATTTCATTGTCTTTGATTATTAGTGTGACCGTGTAAACTTACTATAAAATAGTTATGAATTTATTTTGAATTTTTCAAATTTCAAACTGTTTGAATGTTCAATGACTATGACTAATATCTAGCAATGTAGCTCCTAAACCATAATGAAATAGTACTTTATCAAACTTCATTGTAATTGTATATGTCATGTAAGTAAAATTCTTCTGTTATCTAATCCCAACAAGTAAAGGTTCATGGTTTGTCAAAGCCCTATATCAATAGAAATGTGAACCATCGATCAAATATGTGTTAAACTCATTACCAAAAATTTCTTCAAATAACATTCAATTATTCTAACTAGAGATTTACTATTTTACCATTTATCGATGTTCATTAAAAAACTCGAATCTGGATTGAGTTAACAAAAACTTTGATTATATATATATCAAGCCAATAAATCCCGTCTTAATCATTATTCATCTCCAAATATAAATAACACATGATCAAATTGATTTTATCATACAAGATATGATTAATTTTATACTTATATACGATATAAATTACGTGCATCTACACCAAATTTAACTATAATATCTCAAGTCAAAGTATAACATCACATATTATTATAATTATATAATAAATCATTAACTATATGCATTAAAATGTGATTTATCATTATATGGTCATATTTGAAAAATAATTTTTTAACTATTTAATTCATAATAATATTCTAATAATATCATTTACATGTTAGCTACACTAATATCATCTTATAATATTCACCAAAAACATTCAGTATACCAACTATGTGATATCGTTACTCATTTAATATCATTTTTGTAGAAAATAACTTTAATAATATCATTTAATAATTAAATAAATTATTCAGATAATTTATAAACGTACTTTATTCATTCGCATGATAGAATAAATGAAACATGTTACATTTGTGAATAAAAGATTTTTTTATTAAAGAATAAATATATATATATATATATATATATATATATACACACACACACAAAACAAAATATCCTTAAAATTGAAAATATCAATAGTTTTTAGGACATATCCTAACAACTCCCACCATTGCTAACTAAAATTTCATTTAAGAAAAATTATAATAAAATTTCTTAGCCTAAAAAAATCAAAAAAAAAACAAGCCCTACACTAAAGAATCACTTGATATTCACCTAGATTTCAATTAAGAAGGAATTTAAGGAGAAAAAATTTCAAAGAAAGAATACTTGTACTTAGGAAATCTTGATAAGGTTCTAAAACTCTATTTTAAGCTTAGAATTATATTAGAAGTACGTAAGAAGTATTATTTAAATATAAAAATTAAAAAACCCTAGGTAATTGAAATTGGGATATATGTGTATGTTTGTATATTGTTTTCATATATGATAAAATAATGATTTGATGATTTTATCTTAATGTTTAATTGATGTTAAAGGTATCTATAGTTGAATATATGTTTATATCAAATAAAAATTTATTTGTATAATATGGTGATTAAGGTAAAATTTTGAAGGTAAAGTATGTATAATTATTATTAGAATGCCTAAATAGTTGAATTTTTAGGAAGAAATTAGAGATGAATTTTAGTGTAGGAAACATTGAATTTATAGATTTATTTGGTGTATTTAATGATGATATTTTTTTAAATTAAATATTATGTTTAGTAATGGTTAAGGAAGAATAAAATATTATATTGGTATAAATCATCCTACTGCAATTTCATTATTTTTGAGTGAATTTTAGTGTTACGTTAAAAACTTAACATGGTGGTCATTATGGATTATTTATTTGGGTAAGAATTGATACTTATTATTTTTGTAGAAGTAATAAGAACATGGTGGGTAAATATAGGTAAAAGTGAATTATTTTCATGTAATCTTTAGTAATTGAATTTACTGAGATATATTTTATATATCAGAAAAATGATGATTTTGTGATATGAATGTGATATAGTTTCAGTGTATTAAATAAATCTACGACTAGATACCTCAATAAATGTTAATTAGAAATAAATACATTTCACGCATTTTATCAAGATTGCATACTTAGAATAAACATAGTATATTAATAGTTGTGTGTGTGAATAAATTGTATATAGATCATAATACCGCAATAAGAGATTTAGCTCAACAGAGAAATTAAATTTTAGGAGTATTGATCCTCCCGCGAATAATAAATAGACAAAGGGGTCTTTAAATATTTTTTAATAATATGAATTTAAATGTTTTATGAATATACATTTAATTTTAATACTTTTTGATAAAAATGAATTTAAATATTTGATGTAGTATATAATTCGAATTTATGAATTATTTTATTAATATAGATTTGAAATGCTAAAGTAACAGTAACTTTATAAGAAAATATGATTCGAGAATTGTGAATGGTATCTATGAATTTATGGTTTGATGACTATGATAAGCAAATGTGTTTATGATTTTGTGATTTGTGACTTAGTCTAAGTCCCTGATTGTAGGTGTATTTGTGCACAAATATTGATATATGATGTATGGATATATACGCTTTGCTCCATTACTAAAGATAGAGTATGAGAATGGTTATTTTTCTTTGTTATTACCGACGAGGGGATAAAGAAGTGGGTGTTAGATTTGATAAATGTCTGACACCACACTCTCTATTAAGGCTAACATTAACAAGGGACTCAATGATTTGATTTTCTATAATTATATAAAATAACTTATTAGCGGGTCTTAAAATGTCAACCAAAAATGCACTAGAAGATGACTCGACATATAATTTATGGGCAAGTCTAAATTTTATTGAAACATCTATAGATTTTCATGATAAAATATATTTCTATGACTTGTTTGAATATAAATAAATATATTAAAATTTTATGAATTATATATTTTTAAATACAATACTCTGACTCTTGTAAATTAAATCTTAACTACTATCATTCATCTATTCACTGAATTTCATTCTCACGCTACTTTTTTCTTGAAAATTTTTTTAGATTTAACACATTCATAAAAGGTCATCAGTCCACATCCCCGAGTTTAGAGTTCATGACTTGCATTTTGTCGGAGATTATATTAGATATTTATTGTTCTCCATTGATATGTACATTTATATTTTCTAAAAAGGATTTTGGAGGTATTATGATACTTAGTTATAGAAGATTATATTTGTAAATAATGCTCATTTATATTTTTGATATGTACTTATTATATTAGTTGGCTTTATGAGATATTAAAAATCTTGTATATTCATATGGGATACCAATAATTGGTATACCTAACTAGTATACAACAATTATCACATACTCAGATCGATGGATCAAGGTGTGACAACTTCAAACTAAGTTCTCATACATATCAATATCCACAATCTAAGCATATGTAGAATGATGTAAATGAGTTGAAAGTCTCATATAACATTTTCTTTCTTTTCAAAGTACTTTTTTCTTCTTTCAAAAGTATTTGGTTAACCTTTACTTAAGAACTTTTCATAATAGAAAGATGTCTAAAAATCATAGTAAGAATATATAAATAAAAATCTGAGTATGGCTTATTGAACAATATAAATAAAAATTTGATCATCTAAACAAAAACCAAAGCTCCACAAGGAAATTTCATTAAGCCTTGAAAACCTTTCAAAATATTTTATAAAACATTTAATAAGGAACTTTACATAACCAAAAAAAGTCTGAACGTCATAGTCAAAATATATAAACAAAAATTAGAGTTTTACAAGCAAAGCCTACTAAGCCTTAAAACATCCAAAACATTTTTAACATTCTTGTAAAAAAAACACCTTTATGCCATGTCTTATGTCAATGCACAAAGCACAATCATATTTGTCATATACTTTGAACATAAAAAAAAATAACCAATAACATAGGAATACAAACATATATATGATAGATACTTTTAGAGTGAAAACACATACAAGTAACAGATTTATTGTAATTCATCTTAAGCAAATGCCTAGTATAATTGCACACAACTCATCACAAATACATACATGTAGGGGCATGCATGTGTGTGTGTGTGTTGATTGTGATTTGTTTGAAAGCAAAAGTTTAGTTCACTTACCTCAAAGTGTCCTCAAATAATAATAACTTATCAACATCCTTGCCCTAATTTCATATCAGCAAATCTTTCATAAATACATTCATATAAATTTAGATCTAAAACCTTAACGTCAAGTTAGATCTTAGTTTCAAAACAAAACAATCCTTACTCTTTTGATTTTCATAATTTATTCCTTTAACAAAATACTCTAAACTTTTATATCAGCTATGCTAACATATAGGGCCACTAATCTTAAAAATTTTAAAGTGTTATAATATTTTAAGTGCTAAAATTAATCTTTTTTTGGACTTTATAAAATCTATAAAACTGTTTTTAGCAATGGGCCTACATACTTTAAAATTTTGTAATAGATTATTCTTAGATTGTTAAATCGTAAACCTTTCTAAACTTATACTATACATGTATTTAAATTAGTATATCAATTTTTATAATTTTTAAAATATATACATATATATGTCATAATAATTTTTTTAATTCATGTAATTCTCTAAAACTATAAAATATTCAACACATCAAACTCAAATTTGAAAAATTATTAAAAATTATATACATGTCCGTTTGTAAAAAATTATATTTAAAACACTCTTTTAGATGTTTAATATAACATTCCAAAATTTAGTTTAACACAAATCTATATAAATTTCTGAGGTTTTCATACTAAACCCTACAAACATTGATTTCTACTCTACTTTTGCAATATCTTACCTTAATAATGTCTTTTTAATACATTTAATAAATAATTAAATTATCTCTATGATCTTTGATTCCTCCGAAATTTTCTTTAACCTCTTCAAAATATTCTCTCTTAAAAAAACATAAAAATGAACTCTCACACTAACATCATGTATTTATAGCCTAAGTTTCCTCTTTTCTTAGGAAATTCTAATCCTTGTAAAATCCTTATCAATGAATCCCTGTCAAACTCTTAAGTTAAGAGTTCTTATTCTTATTATAACTTAATATGATTTGAGCCTTATTTGTCAAACTAATACCATAATATAGGCTTATAATAAAGTCACTTAACTCGATCTAATAATATATACCAAAATTTTTTTCTTCCAAAAGTATCACACATTTCTTATTTAATACTAAAAAATAAATTCAAAATACTAATTTTAAATCAACCTCTAATATTTTATATCATTAAATTTTAAAATAATCATAACTTATATTTGGGGCATTACAATTATTTTCGGTCGAATTTATTTGTGTAAGAAAAAATATATATATATATATATATATATGTAAATAGGTTATAGTTTATGGAAAGGAATCTTCAAATAAAATATAAGTTTACTTAAAAAGAGGCAAAAGGATTCCATGTACATAAGGATTTGGAGATTGCAAATAAATCTAGAATTTCTCCTTATTTTTTTGCTAGCGATGATTATTAAGAATTTAGCATGCAATTGTTGTAAAAATATACCATACAACATTATAATTAGAATATTCTATAACCTAATTTGGGTGCTTATGGCTGCTCAAACATGAATTATTGTAATAATTTACCAGACTTTTTTTGTTTGTGAAAAAAGAATGGAAGATAGAAAATTTTTAAAGAGTTGATGTATGATAGTAGTTTAATCCAAGAATTTTACTAACTTATATATTGTTCATTTTCAAAAATACTAAGTTTTCAATTATTTGACAAAGTCTAAAGGTTTCAAACTAATATTTATTTAAAATAATTATAGTATGAATTTATATAATGCACATATATATGTATCTACATAGATGTACAAATATATATGTACAATATATATATAAATGTATGAATTTATATTTGCATATGTATATGTACATTATATATTTATATATATATATTTTTAAAATAGTTATGTGTGTGTACATATATGTACACACACATGTATGCATATGTGTTTATGTTTATACACACACACACATATATATCATCTCTACAAAATTATATGATATTTTGTAGCTTGGTATGTATTTGTTATGCTTAAAACCCAAACTTGTCTTGAATTTGACCCAGAATAATTATCAAACAAGCAAGAATCAAAGTAAACAATCAATCACTGATAAGAAAGAAAACAAAAACACAAAGAATTAATGTGGTTCGACAAAGCCTACATCCATGGAAAGAACTAGCATTCAAACTCGATTTTGAATCAGAGAAACTTTTACAAATACACAAAGCACATTCCTAACTTTTGAATGAATTCAATAAGACTAAATTTGGTGACCTAGATCAAGATTTATTAAGATGTGAAGATGAACCAAAAACCAACCTTTTTCCTAGTTTTAAATTGCCTTAACAACCACAACAATGAATTAAAAATAACTATACGGTACACATTAGATGCTAGCTTAATTAAAAATTAATAATTACATTATAAAAATTATGAATGCACCTTATCTTAATATTTCTCCACCTTGCAATCTAAATCAAGAAGCCCGAGTACTTTTCTTCCATTTTTTCCCTTCTTCTTCATTCAAATTTAGCACTAATATTAACAAAATTGACCTAAATTTGGTTGTTGGTACCATTTTAATTAACATGTCAATTGTGTTTAAATCTATATAAATATTCATGATCTACACTTAACCTTTGTTCATCTTATCCTTTATGAAGTAGTGTCTTATGTCAATATACTTAGTCCTCTCATGATTCATTTAGTATTGGCCAAATGTATAGCACTTTGATTGCCACAAAACACATTTGCAACATCCTGATTAGTTACTAATACACTCATAATTCTTTTAAGCCATAAAGCCTCTTTCACAGCCTCAATTACAACTATAAACTCAGCTTCTATAGATGACAAGGCCATAATTAACTGATTGAACATCCTTTAAAGATAAAAAGATAACTAATAGTAGATTTTCTCCAATCCAATTCTCTTGCAAGGTTTGAATCTAGATAGCCAAGTTCCTTATTCACATCATGCTTTTACAATCCATACATCAAACTATAATTTGAACTGCATCTCAATTACTTAAACATCTATTTGACTTTATTTCAATACCACTCACCTAAATTACTCATATATTTGTTTATCAAACTCATAGCAAATGATATGTCAGGCCTAATGTAAACCATGATATATATGAAACTCCTTACAACCTATACATATGGAATTCTTTCCATATGGGTTTTATCCTTATCTGATTCTGGTGATTGTGCATCACTCAGTTTGAAATAGGCAGCTAATGGTGTTTAAACTAATTTGCATTCTATTATTTCACATCTTTTTAAGACTTTATTCATAAAATTCTTCTGTGACAAAAACAGTTGCCCTTTCTTTTTATTTCTAACAATTTCTATCCCCAAAATCTTTCTTGTATAGCTAGTTTAGTCATGTTATATTCTCTCTCTAAGATCTTTTCAAGCTTATTTACTTCACTTCTGAATTGACTAATAATCAAAATTTCATCAATAGACAACACAAATAAACACCTCCAATTTGATATAGCTTATGTTAGTAAACACAACTATCAAAACTACTTTTTTCATAACTATGACTTGTTATAAATACATCAAATCTCTTATACCTTTGCTTAGGAGATTGTTTCAAGTTATGTATAGTTTTTTTATCAATAAGCACATAAAATCCTTTTATTTCCTATCTTGAAATATTTAAGCTAATTTATTACAATTCATTCTTAAAGCTCACCATAAAAGAATATAGTTTTAACATCCATTTAGTCAAGTTCTATAACATGTATAACAACCATGGCAAGTAGTAGCCTTATTAAACTATATTTGACAACTAGTGAAAAAATTTTATTACAATCAACCGTTTCTCTTTAAGTAAAACATTTAGCTATTAAACTAGTTTTATATCTTGGTATATTACCGACTATTCTTTGTTCTTTTCTTTTGAAAAAATATTTGCAACTAATTAGCTTCCTGGTTTTTAGTTTTAGAATTAGAACCCAAGTTGGATTCCTTAACAAAGAATCTATCTTATCTTGCATTGCCTTCTTTCAGAAATGTCTATCTTGACTTCTCATGGCTACTTTACATGATCTTGGCTCATCTTCCTCGAAGCCCTCAGTAGAGGTTAATGTAAATGTAATTAAATCAACATAAGCATGCCTACTTGATGGCTTGATTATCCTTTTGGTCCTATCTCTAACTAATCTATAGTTTAATAGATCACCATATGATTGAGGTTGATCATCAAAATCTTTTTAAGATGTATTTTCTTCTACATCAACCTAAGATAAATCATTCTAAAAGTGTAACTTCATTAAAAACAATATCTCTATTGATTATGTATTTCAACGACTTTCCATTTGGACACTATTATTTTATGCTCTTTCACACCTTATGGGCACCCTCTAATGTCACACTCTGACTCAGACGTTATCACATGACAACTGTCACGTACCTTTGTGATATACCACATTAGCATGGAATGTTCCCCAAAAGCTCACAAGGTATTTAAGGATCATGTACTCCCTTCACACATATATAATCATACCTAAAATTACTTAGCATAAGTACTTACAAAAATCTTTAAAAAATGAATAAAATATTTAAAATTTAAATAATATCTAATATGCATATTATAAAATATCAAAATAATGTGCAAAATATTTTACCAATAAACCTTGAGGAACATAGAATGAGTCAAGGAGCATGTACTAAAGTTAATACAGTAATAATAATACTCATCACCTCTGCGAAGAAGCAAATGCAAGATCTAACCTAAAAGTAGTAAAGTAAGAAGGTGAGTATAAGATATACTCAGTCAATAAAAAGTTAACAATATGAAACTTAAAAGGTTTAAAGGTATTGATATATTAAAATAATTTTAAATTTATATCCATTTACTAGGCCATCTTCATATCATTTCAAAATTCATTTATGCAATTCAAAACATATTATAAATTATATGTCTAAGCCTATGTTTGTTTTTCTTTATAAAAGATTGGGTTTGCCTTTTTTTTTTTTAATATGTTACCCTAATTGAGGTAAATACTTAAGATCACCAATGAGTTTTATTATATATAAAAAAATTATGAAACTGTTAAATTATATAAAATTTCTTTCATATTTTAATTTATAAAAAATTATTTTTTTAATAAATATTAATTTATCAAACCACGGCCTGACTCACTAGCATTGGTTAAAGTAAATATTGGTGAAAGTTTATTTCATAAATTATTTCATAAATATTGGTGACAATCATGATATCCTTGCATTACTTTCATTAAGTGGGCTTCATAACAACATTGTCACTTATATAAACCCCACCTAGCACCCTATTACTTATGCAATCTCTACAAAAATTGTCTATAGGCTACTTTCTGTAGTACTATAACAATACCAATATATCATATATATTCAAGTTCAAGGCCCTATCATCAATAAATAAGATTTATACCACAAAATATTTTCAAATATATATATGCACTAAGGTTATAATGCCTGGTCAAAATTTTACACATTGAAAAATAATGAGAAGTAATGAAAAAAAAAAAAAGAAATTGGTGTTTTTCATAGGGCAAATAAACTCCGAATTAGTCATATAAATACTTATCGAAAAAAATTTTAAGCAAACTACATATCTGTCTTTAATAAGATTTACTCAAAGAAATTCTATTTTTGATAAATAAAGGAAAACTATAAGAAGATCAAAATTAGTAGCAAATCTTTTCATCGCTTATTAATGCCAAACTCAACTCTTTGCATATTAGTTTGAACTTAAATTTTAAATCTAATTTCTAAATATCAAAAAAGCAATCATTCAAAACTTAAAACTAAACCTCAAATACCTCTTAAATTAAAATCCAACTCAACATAAATAAATGAAAAAAATTCATTTCAACACAAAACCCAAAACTCTTGCCATTTAATTAATTCCTATGCAATGAAATCTAATAGCAAGGTTTTCTTATTCTTGTACAACTTTTAGTCATTCTTCAATATCAAGATCAGGTCCACACCTCAAAGGTTATACTATAATACATAAATAACTATTTTAACATATAAGCTAAAATAACAAAATAAAGAAATTTAAAACTTTAGAATGGATTAAAACCTTACTAAAACTCAATAGAAGCTCTACAAATTCATAATGAATTATTAAATTGAACTTGTTCAATTTAATATTTAAGACTACAACTAAATTTATAGAGAAAGAATGAAACTTTTAAAGAAACGAGATAAAGAAATGAGGGGAATATGAGAAAATTTTAATTTGAGTGAAAAATGGAGAAGAATTAGAGGAGAATGAATAAAGTATGAATGAGGTAGAGATAAGTAAAAGAAAGAATATGGAAGGGGGAAGGGAGTGGATAGCCAAATAAAGAAAAAGAAAGAAAATTATGGGTTTTTATGGCCTTTAGGGTTATTTGACAAAATTACCCTTCTTTTTTTAACAATTCAGAAATGTTATTTGTCACTTAATATAATATAAATAAATAATAAAAGTTTCAAACTCATAAAAATAAATAATAAACTTCAATAATATATCAACTAGTCACGATATATATACATACATGAAAATATAGTTTAAGTACAAAAAGACTAAATTACCTATGGACGAATTCTATATATAAAGATTTATTTTATAGCCCTTGATTTAAGTTTTCCCTACTTGAAGTGTGTATACATAGGGCTTCCACATACCTTTAAATTTGCAGAATTTACAAGCTTGTCTTCTAAACTTCTGGTGTATAATTTAATAGAAATGAAAGGCTTTTATTCACTAAGTAACAAGCTATTATGACTGCCTTTGCTTAAAAGGTTTTTAGCATTGTTGGATTCACTAGCTTGCATTTAGTTTTTTTCTAGCAAAATTATATTTATTCTTTCAACCAAACTATTCTACTAAATTGTTCCAGGTACCATTTTATAGAAGTCTTTGAATGTTTTATAGTAGAACTAAAGCCCACTGTTAGTTCTCAACCTTTTCACTTTCCTTTTTGTTTAAGTTTCTACGAAGACCTTTCATACTTTCAACTTCTTTAGTGCTTTATCCTTAGTTTTTAGTATGTAAACCTGTACTTCTCTTAAGACATTATCTATTATTGAGAGAAAATATCCCCTATTACTAAGTGAAGGAACTTATGTAGGTCCACACAAATTTAAATGAACATAGTCCAAAATATTTTTGGTTCTATGTATAGCCTTGGTAAATTTAACCCTGTAAGCCTTACTAAAAATAAAATTTTCAAAAAATTCTAATGATTTCAATTTAACATTACGAATGAGTCCTTGTCCACTTAAGTCTTTAAGCTCTCTCTTACTAATAAGTCATAATCTTAGATACCTTAATTTTGTATCATCCATTCTATCTTCATTTGAAATAATAGTATCTCTATTCATTGCTAAACTAACTAACATATAAGTTATTCATACTCTTCCCTTTTGTTACCACTATAGAACCTTTAAGAACTTTCAAACTTTGATTTTTAGCTTTAAAACTAAAACCTAATTTGTTCAACATGCTAAAAGAAATAGATTTCTTTTTAAATCTAGCACATATCTGACATTTTCTAGGGTCCTTATCATACCATCATCCATTTTAATTCTTGCTATCATAATGCCAACTACATTACATGCATAGTTATTCCTTATCAAAACTTTTCCACCATTAGAATCTATATAGGTATTGAACAAATTCATATTTTAGCAAATGTGAAAAGAATAACTAGAGTTAAATACCCACTAACCTTTTGTTTTATTGTCTGAAGCAATAAGAAGGTTTACACTTTGATAACCTTCTTTTGAGCAATATGAGATGGCATTTATGAATTCTTTAACCACTTTTGATGCTATTAAAGCATTTTTAAGCTTTTTTTATCTTTTTGAAGATTATTTTTCCTTTTTGGGTAGTCCCTTTAAAGTGATCCTTTTTATTATAGTGATAACATCTCTTTTTTATTATTTTTAAACTTTGATTTTCTATGGCTAGATTTTTTCTCTCCTTTCTTCTCTATCTTACCCCTTGTTGTCGGGTCTTCACTTATTGTACTAGCCTTTTTATTATCACTTTTCTATGATTCCTTTGAACTTAGAGTAACTTTAATATCTTCCATGGATAATAACTCCTTGTCATACAAGAAACTGTCCACAAAGTTCTCATGAGAATCTAGTTATGACCTAAGCAATATCAAGGCTTGATCTTCATTGTCTATCTTAATATCTCTACTCATTATATCTGAAATGATCTTATTATAATTGTCAATATATTCTCGCATTGAAACACCTAGTTACATTGTAAAAATATACAATTTTTCCTTCCTATATAACCTATTTGCAAGGGATTTGATCATGAATAAGCTTTCAACCATAAGCCACAACCCTGCTATAATGGTTTGCTTAAAGACTTTTTTCAAAACTCCATCTCCTGAGCATAACATAATGGCATTATATGCCTTCTTCAGTAAATCTTTCTTGTCTTTATCACTCATTAATGTAAAAAGCTTAGCCTTTCCTTCAAGGGCTTCTTTTAAACCTTGATGAACTAGAAAAGCTCTCCTCTTTAGCCTTCAAAGACTAAAATTAGTTTTAAATGTGAGTTTTCTATATCAAATTTGATGCTGCCATTGAACCTATGGCTCTGGTACTAGTTTATTTTATTTAGAACCTTAAATCTATCTTGAAAATTGCACCAAAACAATTACCAAACAAGAAACAAGCAAGAATCAAAGTAAACAATCAATCACTGATGAGAAAACAAACACTAAGAATTAACATTAGTTTGACAAAGCCTACATCCACAAGAAAAACTAACACTTAAACTTAATACTTAGCCAGAGAAAGCTTTTACAGAGATAGAAAGCACATTCACAACTTTAGAATGAATCCAAAAAGACTAAAATTTGGTGATTAAAATCAAGATTTATCAAGCTATAAAGATGACCCAATGACAAGCTTTTTTTCCTAGTCTTAAACTAACTTAATAGCCAAAATAGCAAAATAAAAAACAATTGTATTATCCATGTTAGCTGCTAGCTCAATTTAAAATTATTAAGTACATTTACAAAAATTCTAAATACACCGCATTTTAATAGTATTCTAAGTAAAAATCAAATATTGGAGGCTATTAGTATATTTCTTACATTGTTAAGATAATAAACAAGTGGAGAATCTGATAAGAAAGCTAAGAGTTAACAATTTTATATGACCTTTTATTATGATACTTAAAAATTATTTTATGATTTCTTGAGAAAAGAATGTCGATTAAGTTACAAGAAAAATTCTTATACTTCGTAAGGTGAGTTTCGGTAAGTTTAAAAATATGAAGTTGTCATATAAATTGAATAATATAAATGGCACAACTATGGCCTAATGAGTTACTGTTATGCTTATGACAATAGATACAAGATTTATGAATGTTAATTTTTGTTTGAATATCAAAGTATTTAAATTAAATTGGTTGTGATCATTAAGAGATATGTATAATAGGCATTTAAAAAAGAATTACAATGATGATATATGTATGTATTTGATTATGTTCTTAAAACAAAATTTAGTTATATGTTCTTATGAAAATATTGATTTTCACATTACTATGAGTTTATGTGATTATTCATAATAATGTGTTTACATATGTGATTACTTCTAAGTCATGTATGTTGACATTAAAACATGTACATATGCATTGTATTTTAAGTGATAAAAAAGTGATTATGTATAAAAAGTATTTGCAAAATTTAAAATTCTTATATTAAGGTATTAAACTTTATTACTTGCTTAGTAGGTAATTACAAATTTATGAAAAACCTTTATAAGTATGGCTATTCCTTCAAGTTTGGTATAAGTTATTATCATTTTATTTGTATGGGAAAGATCCTCGGGTACCTTTCAAATTTTTGAGTCTTCACATTCATATGTCAACGTATTTATGCATGTGAGAAAACTCATTATTGATCAAAGTGAAAGTGGCTCTTACTTTTAAGTATGAGTGTTCATTATATTTGAAATTATATATCTCACTTGTACTTAACCCACATAATGTATGTCATCAACAAGTAACATTGACTTAATAAATAATGAAATCTTATTGAGTAATGATTAAATAAAAATATTCCTTGCAAATTTTGAAAACAAGTTTTAAGTATTTAAAAATTACAAAACTTGTGAAACAACCATAATTTTCATCTCATGCCATATTATGTACATACATTAGATACAAGTTTGTATATATTTTATATATATATAAAATTAGTATACTTACTAAGTTTAAAACTCATTATAATTTATTGTAATTTATAGATGATTAAAAGATGTGTTCATACTGAATAGATTTAGCTAAATTTTCATTATCCCTTGATTTTTTAGGATTTAAGACTTGCATTTTTCATTTTTTATATTGTTGGGTGATATAATTTCCTTTAAAGACTTATTGTTATCAGTAAATTAGAGATCATTGACTAATTTTTACATGTATGCAATTTTAATACGTATTGAATGCTTTCTAATTAAATATGTTATGTGATAAGTTTGAGCATTGTTCTACATTTTCAGGTCAAGGATGTGACAAAATTTGGATGTTTACAAGTCTAAAAGTGAGCTAAAAAGGCAAAATTACAATAAAACACATGAAAACATTAAAAAGAAATTTCAAGTGCATTAACTTTTATTTTTCTCTAATGTAAAAGAGGCAATGCATTAGTAGTTAGATTAAAAAAAAAAAAGATGGAAAAGGATGCTACTAGTTAAAAAGATAGAAAATACCAAAAAAAAAAAAAAGGGTGACAAGAGAAGTTTTGAGCCTTTGAAGATTCTAAAAAAACAAATGGTATTCTTTTTCCTTCTAATCTTTTCTTCAATGTGTAAGTCTATAGATTTTATGTATTTTAGTATGAATTAATTTTCTTTTATAGGGATATGATGTAGCTTGACACTATATTTCAATTCTAATTATCTACGCTAAACAAAATTTGTTTGTCTATGTTGAGTATTCATCTCTTTGATTAATGCTTTTAAATACTTGATTAACATTTAAATGATTTTATTATTATATTGAAAGCACGGGTTGATATATAATGTTTGCTTCTTATGATGAATATCATAAATTACCTGTAAAATAATTGCACAAAATTTCATATAACTTAATGAATGTTTGTATCTTTAAATTTTCATAGAGATATGATGGGTTAATATAATGAGAGTGCATTTAGTATTGCTTGAGAAAGAGTATTAAACAAATTAGAAAAATTCAATTGTTAAGGCAGAGAACAATTAGTAATAGCATGACTTAAAAGAATTGATTCATATTAGTCACGGTGAAGTCATGTCCTAGTGTTTAAATTATTTGGTTAAAAAAATATTTTTTGTGTCATAGTTATTTTTATTTCATTTTAGCTTTTGGCTTGTTCTTATAAAATTTTCAAATTTCACATTTTTCAAATAAAATTATGGTTAGACAATTTTGATAGTTAATAATTTAATCTGCGGATGATACTCTACTTTCCAATTTTTAACTTGTAGGATTAGAATTCTAGCAAGTTTATGCAACAAGATTAATGATTCTTCATTAGGAGCTCATTGATATTTTTGACAAGAAGGAAACATATGATCAAGTCAAAGTTTTTCTGTATTCATGCGTTGGATATTGTTACTCCTATATTATATTAAAGGCGTAAAATGTTAAACACTTTTTTCTCCCCGTCATGTCTACGTTAATGATCGTTTTTTTCGCGACACAATGTTAATTGCGAAACAATTCTAAATAAGGCATGTTTGTATTCACTGTCTATCTTTAAGGCTTGCAGGCAGATGCAAATGAAAATGAGGTCTTCACTTTTTAGTGCTCCATGGATGGCAAATGAAGGTCATTGCTTTATTGCTTTAGCAAGGATGCGCTGTTTTCAGCTTTGGTTATATTAATTTTAAAGGGAGATTTATTCAGTTTGTGTGTGTTTTGAGTTATATAGTAGGCAGAAAATGAAGAATTGAATTGATTCGATTCAATTTGATTTTAATTGATTTATTTGATTTTTTAAAATTTAGACACTAAAAAGAGGGTTTAATTATTAGTTCAAGTCGCCAAAACTATTAAAATCAAATTTTATTCGTTTATAGATGATTATATTATTTTCAAAAGTTTTGTAGATATTTAATTTTAAATATTTAAATAAAAAAATTACTCAACAAAAGTGATTGTTATTGTGCCTTGTAGGTCCAATGGGCTTACATGTCTGGGCCTAGGCTCTCAATAAAATTGTAGATTGTGTTGAGTTCTTGCTTTTTTTATTCTTGCTTTTTTTATTTTTTATTAAATTTTAAGGACGGATATATATATATATATATATATATTGATGTTCGTCTTAATCTGGCAGTTATTAAAATAATAACAATAAGAAATAAACAAATATAATCTGGCAGTTAGTTAATTACGTTTAACACGGCGCGGCAAGGTCACTTTCTTCGAAACACAGCTGGGTACTATTTTAATGATTTTTTTTTTTTTACACTTATTCTTCTACGAACATAAAAGAAAATGTTGGTAACATTTTAATGGATAATGGGTTGTATTTATATTTAATTTATAATACGGTTTGTTGTCGCACGTCTCCTCGGAATAGATTGTATTGGTTGAATAAGAGTTAAGAGAGAGGGAGAAAAAAATAAAAAATAAATAAAAGGCATGAAATGAATAAGATAAGTCGGCTAGAGCAGGAGGAGTTTTCATCTGGTAACCAACGGCAAGCAAGCAAGTATTGCTTGTCATGTCTCTGGGATAAGATATTTATTTCTATTTGCTGCATTTCTCTGCTCTCCAGTCCGTCCATCCGTCCATCCATGTGAAAAGATTTTCTTGTTTTTGTTTCTTTCTACTTTAAAATGAATGTCAGTTTGCTCTTTCTCTCAATTTTTACTTACTAATTTACCATATCTAATCTAATCTTAATCTTAAATTATTAAGTCAGGATTATGATACCTAATCTTAACTGCCAAACTTTTATGATGTTGATTTTTTTTTTCATTTTCATATTATCTTCATTTTGGATCGGTCCCACTTACTGATACCATATGATATTTCTTAACCAAAAATGAAAACTCAAGGTTTATTATTAACCAAATCCCTTTGATTTGTTGTAATACTAAAAAGTTCTTAACTTTGTAGCTTTTATTAAATAAGTCTCCATCATCGTTTACATTATTATTATTATTATTATTATTATTATTATTATTATTATGTCAACTGGGTGGGCTACATATCTCTTACACTTCCTTCATTTTTATCATGATTAAAGAAATCAATCACACGGTTTGATGCTTTGCCTTCAAGATGTTTTTATTTTCTTTCTCATTAGTATTGTTTGCAGAGGGTCGCACTTATTATTAAACACAACCAAAAAATAACAGCATTGTTTTCTAGTAACCAAATCAGGGTGCGTCCTAAGTATGCACTATTGTTATTATTGTTGTTGTTGTTGTTGTTGTTGTTGTTGTTGTGTGAATAAAGAAATTTTCTCTTAATATGTGGTATTATAATAATCCATAAATGTCAAAAATTTACATTGAAATGAGGGACAATGTATTAGGATTTTAATCTTTTCCAAGATTCCTTAACATGTCAAGTTTTCTTGAACATGTGATTCGATAAAAGAAAGTTTTCTTTGACACATGAGTTAAGATAGAATACTCCACAGTATTAGTTTGAATTTGCTGCCTGAATTGACAGAATTTTAGTTATTAGGAGGAAGAAAGATTTGTTACAATGAGAATTAAATTATTACAAAGAAAAGCGCATTTATATATATGTGTGTGTGTATTATATATTTTAATAATGTTATTAAAAATATATTTTTAATCTTCTTATTTTTAAAATATTCGCACAAACCCCACTTGGTAGTTTAATGGATGAGTCTAGGCAAAAATTAAATGTAACTTAATACATTTAATTATTGAAATAAGGTTCTTATAAAAATGTAATAAGTAAAAATAGTTAAATCATCTAAATTATTAGAGTTTTTAAAAATAAATTGGAGTTCATTGAATATTTTAAAAATTATTTAAATAAAAATATTTATTTGAACAAATTTTGAGTGAGTGCATGTATATAATTTTTAAAATAAACTAAAACCTTATATAATTTTAGGGGCAGGATTAACAACCTAAAAAAATACATAAGTTTATATATCAAGTTATAACCATTAAATTAATAATCTACTAAGAATAAAAATTGAATGAAATAAATATTATATTGATAAAGATTCATTGATACTTTCTATTTTTAAATTTCTTCTCTTTTCTTCTCTGTGCTTTGGTATGAAAATTAATTCAAAATTTTGTATAATTTTAAGGTCCTTAATTCTATCTCACATACAATATGATGTTAATGTACGCCTTAATTTATGAAATTGGTTTGGTAAGCATGAACATGGGTAGAATTAAATAATTTATTTTAATAATTAAAATTTTGTATAATGTTAAAATTTGCAATTTAATTTATGAAATTGACTTAGTGGGCGTAGGTGTGGTGTTTAACTGAAAATTTTATTACATTAATTAAGGTTGTTATATATATAATTTATGATGATTTTATTTGTTGAAGCTTTAACTTCCATAACTACCGGGCCCATCACGTGGAGCATGACTACGACTAGCCTTTTTTGTCATTGTATTTGACTCCACTCGATGCTTCTTTAAACAACTCATCATATTTGGTAGAGCATGCACGCACCTTGTTTCGTACAATTCTTTTAACCCCTTTTTTTTATATATACATATCTGAAAGAAAAGTGTGTTAATTCGTCAAAGGTAGCGACATCAACAAACAGTCAAATTAGCATAGTCATGAACATGAATGAATGTTGTCTGTCGGCATGTTTTACGTATCAATTAAGCACCTTTGCTTGCCATCAAACTCACATGCTATGCTCTGCTCTACGCCTCTAGCTATTGATATTGTATCCAAAAACAATTATAAATAAATAATCATCTATTCCTGGGGGTGCATTTAATTAAATGTGATAATTAGAAAAATATACTTCTTAGTTTAGTTAAATGTCGACTTTAATTTTACTAATTTAGAAAGTACCCATGTTTTATTAATGATTTTAAGTAAGATTATAATGATTGTAATAAAAAAATAAATAATTCAAATAAAAATAAAAAACAGTGAAATTAAAGTATTCTGTTTAATTAAACATTAAAGATGTATAGATTTTTCACCGTAACTGAAATCTCTTCTGGGGTTTATAAAAAAAAGTTACAATATGAATGAAATTGAAGTTCCAAGAACTAGCAAAAGTGGGAATCAAGTCAACAATACACAATAAAAATTAATTTTCCCTTCTAAATATTTACATGGTTCACATGCACACTCAAGACTCACAACCACAATCAATTTTTATCTCAAAAGATTTTTGTCGGTTGCAATGGAGACCGTGTTAATATTAATTTAATAACAATAATAATAATGACAAACAATACTGATACTATTCTTCCTCAACTCCTTTGCATTATGTATGTATATCATTATTTGCTGTTCTTGGAAGACAAAATCTGTGGAAATACAGAGCCAAAATCCACCTGGTTTCTATTAAGAAAAGATTTCCCATCGAATTAAAAACTATAGAAGACATGGAAAGAGGTTGAATTTCACATGAACATGGTATACAAAATTGGTAACATGTACTGCTGCTAAAGGGTAAGAATCCACATGCATGATCGTGCAGACGTTATAGTTGCTTTTAGCTTTGTGTTTGTTTTTCAAAAGTGATTCCTCTTTTTCCACTTCTAGGACATGATAAGTGATTTTTCATAATTGGTAGAGGGACTGAAAACAACATCGTGGGTTGGGGGTGGGGTAGGGCATCAAATCATAACCCACATGGGCTCGCCTTGCCTTGACATGGTATAAAATCTTCCAACTTACCAGATTGTGTTAGGTATGGTAGTTAGAAAGTTCTATTTCTCCCTCTCCCTTGTTTTTCTGCAACAGCACCCAACCAAAATCAACACTATTTCAAGTCTTTTTGTAGTGGTTGATTCGCTTTTTGAAAACATTTTTATTTATTTATTTATTTATTTTAATTTTTTTATGATACAAGAGAAAATGGGATAACAATAGACAGGTTCCTCAAGCTTGGAGAAATTACAAATAAAAATACACTTTAGTTATTTGTAACAAATAAATTTTTAGCATTAATTATTTCATAAACATGAATGGGTTCTTACAACTACTAGTTGGGGTGACATTAATTTGTGTCATGCTATGATTACACATTGGGAATTTAATAAAAAATTTTAATTAAAAAATTAACACAAATATTAAATGAGTGATATACATATGAATTTGGATTTAAATTTTTAAATATATAAAATTATTTATAAAATAAAATAATTATTCAAATAATTATATCCAAATTAAATCATTTATAATTTAATATATTTGTGTTATATATACACCAATGCCTACATGCAAACTAATATAATAATATTATATATCATTGTTATATGTTTTATATTTTCTAGGAATAAGTAAAATTTTACAAAAATAAAAAAATTATATAGAACATATAGAAAAAAAAAAAAAAAACTTTGTATTTGAATAAAAATTTATATATGTAAACAGACAAATAGTAAGGTAAGGGTTGAAAAAGTTTGTGTGCATTGGCCGGGAAGCAGACAAGAATTGGTTGCATTGGGAGCTGAGCTGAGCTGAGCAAGCACTGCACAAAACGTGCCAAGAAAATTGAATTGAATATCAAGATATTTTATTCAGACATGCCAAGAACGGCATTGCATTCTTTTGCCTTGCCGCCGCATTGCTGACTACATAAACAATTAATTGCACGAACAAATAAAATTAAGAAAAAGAATTGAGATAACTAAATTTTAAAATAAAAATCAAAAAATAGTAATATATTTATTTATTTGTTTGTTTATTTATATTTAATTCTTATATTTTAGTTTAAATAAAAATATACTTTAATAATAAAATAAATTTAAATTAAATATCACATCTTTCAATTAATTTAATTGATAGAAATGCACATAAGTTATATTTTGAGAAAAGGATTGGGATTATTTTATATATTTTCACAATCACTTGATATTTGAATTCAACACTTAAGCTGAGCCGGAGAAGCTGTGGACTTGTGGTTTGTTTCCAATTAAAATACGGATTGTCTAGGGTACAATTTACATACTTTATATTTATAATTCATAATTTTTATATTAATTATTTTAAATTTTTTATTTTTATTTTTATTTTTATTTTTTATTATATTTTTAATTTATATTAATTTTTTAATTTTTATATTTTAAATATTTTATATTAATTATTTTAAATTTTATATTAAACACCTAAAATATATTCAAAATTCTCTTGAAATACACCATATGGAATAGTTCGCACGTTTCTATGAATTAAAACTTAAATAATATTTTAATTTGCAATTTTAATAAAAACAAAAGTAAAACGGCGGCCCCCTGTTTTGTGTTTCGATGGGTTCCTCATCCGCTGCCTTAATTTAAGGCCCCTGCTTCTACAGTGGCAGCTGCTGCTTCACCAGTTACGATGCACTGCAGCTTGAATCACGATTCTTTCTTTATTTTGTTCATTTATTTATTAAATACATTCATGTTAGATTCTTACCCAAAAAAAAAAAAATTAAGGTACGTCAATTGTTTGTATCCCTTCATCTTTTTAACAAAGTAAAATTGAAATTTTATTCAGTAATCAGGGAATTAGTTATATAATAAATAAAATATGTTACGAAATAAATTAAAATATTTAATTAAAAAAATTGGAGAATGTAACATTATGTACTGGGGTAGAGGAAGAAATGAACAGGCCATGTCATGTCACGACACTGAGCTGAAATATCAAGCATTTGTGGCGGTTTCTTAGTGGACAATGCCTATGGTGATGGTCGCTAGAGAAACAAGTATAAAGACATCACGGCAGAATTTCACTTAAGCCCCTATATTTTTTGATATTTCTTTACTTGACTAATTCAACATTATATCAAAACTATTCGTATTTCATTTCTATTCCACTCTAGTCCCTAAAATTAGGGATGTGCAAAATTCTTGTGAGGATAGGGCCCGCTCTGTTTGAGACAAAGATCAGAAACGAAGTCATCCTTAAAGGAAAAAAAAATAGAACAAAAATAGAGATATATCTTACTTCCCGTTTCAAAAATAAGGCTAGAACGAGAATCCAAACAATTTTATATCTCCACCTTACTTCCTGAATTTTGTGTCATAATATATTCAAAATTAATTTATTTTTTTATGAACTAAAATATCACCAAAATAAAAATATAATAATTAGTTGATATTAAATTAAATGATCAATTATAATTATTGAGTTTATTATTTTACTATATTAATATAAAACTAATTAAAAAAAATAACTCTTAATATTTTATTTTCTTATCTAAAAAATAAAATAATTTTTTTTACAAAATTTATGAGAAGATTTAATGTTTTCTATAAAAATTAAAATAAAATATAATAAAATTTAAATTATTTAATTTAATTTAATTGGTTTAAATTTAGTTCTTTTATTATTTCTTATTAAGAATTGAAGTTATGGTTTATTGACACATTAAATTGTGAATGTTTAGATATAAATTAGAATAAATATTTATTTATACACGTTAATTTATAATTTTTTAGTTGATTGTGTCAATATTAGCATGAACTTTTATTTATATAATATTAATGAAGGGGAACATGGCGAAGATTGGAATTCTCTTTTTAAAACAGAGAGAGTAAGGATGAGAAAATTTTTTTGAACACAAGAATGGGACAGAGATGGCTCGTTGCCATTCCTACTAAAATCACATTTTGTTTATTTTATTTAATGAAAAAAGAGTAACAAAATAAATAAATTTATCTTTATTTTATTTATCAAACTACAATTTTTTCATCTCTAAATAGATTAGATAAAAGTGATAAAATTAAATTTTTTAATTCATCGTAATCCATTAAACTTATTAACAATTTTTTTCATTTTTTCTAGAGGTTAAAAGATGCACCAAAGAGTAAAAGAGTATCTTTTTAATCTCATCTAATGAAAGTAGACTAATGATACTTTTATCATATTATGGATGATAATTTTACATGCAAATCTACAAACTTATTAATATTCAACTTTTATGGGACAAGTTTGATATATCTTTTGGTGGATTTCGAATGAATTTATCAAATAAAATAAAATAAAATCATTAACAAATTTGAGACAAATAAAGATATAAATAAATATTCATAAATATTTTAATAATTATTTTAATTAGTTAATTTTTTTAATAATTGGTCTCAAATTTTATAATAAAAGTTAAAAATTACAAACAGTTGAAAAATAAAAATTGATTATTTTTGTTACTTATAAAATTTTATTTTTTATTAATTTGTATATTATTATTTACTATTGTAAAAATTATGTTGAGTGGATGCCAGTTACAATTGGCTAAAATAAAGATATAAACTTAGTAACTATTATTTTGAATTTATCAATTTATAAAATTTTATTTTAAGTTTTTGATATTTTATACATAAATTTATAAAATAATTATATATATTTTTTAATGATTGTAACAAATTTTATTTTTATATTGAATGTAATTAATATTTTATGTAACTAATATATTTTATTTTAAATTGATACTAAAAATTTATAATTTTAATTAAATAATTTATAAGTTTAAATTTAATATTTAATAATAATATAAGTAAAAAGATTGCTAAATGTTTGCATATATTTATATATTAAATATTAAATATCTATTTAAATAAAATTTGATAATAAAATATTAAATATGTTATAAATTTTATGTAAAATTAATATCAAACTTTTTAATAAATATAAATATAAATTTAAAAGTATATGTTTCAAATTTAATTTATTGTTGTCCTCGCACATACGAGTAAAATAAGGTTAGATTGTTACAGTAGGGACTAAAATGTAAAAAAAGGTCAAATGCTAACAATAGTTGTGATATTCTGTACTGCTACTGGATGAGCAGTTAACAAGTTAAATAAATATTTATGTCTTCAAAAGCAGTGGCAGGCCACACACACACCCCCGGGCCTGGTCTTCGGTCTGTCACAGCGACTCTCGCTTTAAAAGTTAAGAGTTTTGCTACCCTACAATCGTTTACACAGTATAATTTTAATTAATTTCTTTAATATTTTACTGATTTTTCTATTATGATTATCAAATTTTTAATTAAATTACTCAAATCGATTTATTTAACTATTATCAAATTAAATAAAATATTTGATAATAATAATTATTTGAAATAATTTTATATTAATTATTCAAATGCAATATATTAGTTTAAAATTATACAGAAGGTAGTTCATATGACACTATTGAATCATGACATTCAAACAAATGTAAATTAATCTTTTATTTTATATATAAAAATATTATTATTAAATGTATATATATATATATATTAATAGTTTTTGTACAATATATTTTTTCTTTTTAAATGGGATTCTTGTAAATATTTTTTGATATTAATAATCTTTTATAAAATATAGTTACTTATATTAAATGTATACATACAATTTATTGTAATAAAGCCGATACTTTTAATTTCTAATGCTTAAATAAAATGATTCAATTACTCTTAGGTTATTATATTTTTATGTCAAATTAATTTAATAATATTAGTTAAAAGCATTTAATTAAAAATAAGTTGGTTAAAATACGGATTCAACATTTCATCTAATTTTGCAAGAATAGTAATGCTTAGAATGAATAAAGGAAATATGAATTCAATTTGGTATTAGATAAGTCTGAATTTGTTGGTAAAGGACCACACCACACTATTTTTCTAGTGCATGCCGTGGAGTAACAAAATTTCAAAATGATAATTTAATCATTGAAGATCAATGATTTGCATAATATCACGTAATATAGATTTCGTGTTTAAGCATAAATAATTCGGTCATTAATTTTTTTTTAAAAATTAATGTAAAAAGTGGGATTTATTGTTGATTTAATTGGTTAGAAAAAGGTTGTCGGCAGGAATTTGGAAATGTAGGGACGGTGGGAGGCCGTACAAATGAACGGTCAAACGAACCCACCGTCATGTGGACGAGAAAAGCACGTGTCGCTAACGTGGCAAACTGTCATATACCGACATTAACCACCGTCTGTCTTCGTCATCGTTAACTACCAACTTTCCACCATCGTTTTCTTTCTTGTATCAATTTTCATTGACAACAAACGAGACCCACAACACAACACCACGCGACGCATTACTATTCTTCCTTATCTTTATTGCCTAACTTTTAAACATTTAATAATGCAAACTTAAATCGAGTAATTGTGTAAATTTAAATTAAATCTATGCTAAATTTTTTTTATATATATTTTTAAATATCTCATAATATTATAAATACAAATTTATTGTACCACATATTTCATATTTCTCCAAAAATAAATTATATAATACATATAACTAGTGCTGGCACTTTATTGAAAAATATTACTTTTGTTCTTGATTCTTTTTTGTAAACAAGACTAAACATGGGTCTATTCCTTGACGCATTTGTGAAATGTGACATTGATCTCTCACTGTCTTTGACACCACAAAAAAATTTTGAATCAACAATAAATAGTGAACCAAAAATAAAATGACATATCATCTCATCTTCGGCCTTGTTCATGAAGATGGGGCCACGTTTGGTTTCGATTCTTGACCCAAATTGGTCAAATAAGACTGCATTTCTGAAAAAAAATTATCATGTCTACACATAATGACTATATAATTACATAAATAATTTATATTGTTATATACTATCATTTGATTTGGTGATAGTATTTTGTTGCATACTCCTTAGAAAATTATTATATGAATATATCGTAACGTAAAATAGTAATCAAACACCTAATTGATTAGATATCATGTAGAATTATATAAATTAATTATATAAAAAAATACACATATATTTTGTCTTAATTTTATTTTTCCTTCTCTATTTAATAATTGCATTTGTTAATTTTAAATTTTTTATCATAAATGTTAATTTATGAAAAAATACAATAAAATTTTGAAAAAAAATAGAAAATCTATCTGTCATGTATCAAGCAAATGAAATTTAAGTATTGATTTCGAAAAATCAAAACTAAACGTTAATCGCACTTTGACTATGGAATAAATGGGAGAGCTAAGTTGGAGCTTACGTGGAGACGTGCAGAGATGACGTGTCGAGTTGCTAATCAGAGGGACCACCCAAGATTGCGTACGAGTGGGGCGACCCAAGGAAAAGATAGAGCGTGTCAGCACCACGTGTTATGGTTTAATATTCAACCTAAGATTTTATGTGCATTTTGTCTTTTAATGTTAGTCAACAAATGACAGATGGAGGACTCAATTGTTAATAAAAATGAAGAACCAAAATTTGTAATATTTTAAAGGCATCGTGGAACCAACCGTTGATTGGACCATGCTTCTATTTACGAAGAGAACAACACAAATAAATAAATACACCATTAATATATATTTTATATATTGATAATATTAGCAAGGACTACAAATTTTTTTTTTTTTGCTTGAACGAAAAAAGAAGAAGAAGAAGAAGAGGGTGTTATGTTTGTGCACAGGGATGATGGGTTCGTATGATGTTGGTTTGGTAGTAAAGCGGATTTCTTCAAATGAAAGAATTCTCTTGTTTGTTTGTCTGTCTTTTGATTGATAATCCAATTGCTCAGTATTGACTTTGACCACATTTTCTTATTCTCTTATTGATGTTTATATAGTTTAGAAGGGAGTGCTTTCGGCAAGTGCAAGCGCGGGGGGTGGGTTGATGTTGGTGGGTGTGGTGGTGTGTTTATCTTCAATTTTATTACTTTTTTGGAATTCGAATATCCTTTCCTTCCGAATTAGACAGACAGCATGGACAAATTAGACTAACTCCCTCCCTCCCTCTTTGTTTTTCCTTTTGGTTATTTTTTCAACATAACATAACGGTAATGAACTAATAACTACATTTGACATTAAGATGAAGAAATAAATGATGATTTTGTTTTTGTGACAGCTATATTTTGCTTCGGCCAATCTTAGGCTTAGACTTTTGCTCTCACTTACCTCCTTGCCTTATTAATTATCTTACAAATTCAAGATTATAATTAGATATGGTTCTTCCCATTCCATGCCATTTGAATCATTTTTAACACAATGATATGATTGAGATTTGAGCCTTTTTCTACCTAACTATAAAAAAAATCATTAAGAAGTTGGATCAATTTTTAAGAGTATACAAAACTAAATTTGATTTTAATTTTACATAGAATCAAAACTTACTATGTTTAACCAAGTATTATTTTTTAGTTTTATTCAGTTTTGGTTCTAAAATAGAGTGTTATATTTATTAATTATCTTAATTTTATAATTTTAAATTTAAATTTTTTTTAAAAAATTTAAATTAATAATATTAAATTATAAAAGTAGTGAAATATATAAATAAAAAATTAAGTAAATAAAAAATAATAGAAATAATTTATCAAAAAATTGATATACAATAATTTATTTAAAAAATATTATATTATTATTTGATTAAATATTATATATCACAAAAAAATTTATTTATTTTGATAATAAAATTATATATCTAATAATATTATACTGTGTATATATTTATTTATAATAATTGTTAACTTATTTGATAATTTTAAAACAAATAAATGTACATCACAATTTTATTAAATTATTATATAAAAATATGATAAATTAAATTAAATAAAATATTCTAAATACATTAGTTAATTTTTTTTATAAAATTTAAAGTATAAAAAATATTTTATTCAATAAATTATTTATTGAATATAAAATATGAAAATATTTTACGTGAGAGTTATTTATTTTTTAATTTATATTATAAATATAAAATTAATTTATAAATTTTTATAAATATAATTTAAATAATTTATTATTAATTTTATTACGTATTAATATTAAATTAAAATTTAATAATAAAGAATATTAAAATTTTTTTTGATCTAATAAAAATACTATAAAAATATTAAGACTCCGTATGTTCACAAGATTTGAAGCAGTACACATAATCCAACTGTATATTTATAGTAACTATACCTGAACTTTAATGAATTTAGAGTTAGTTTCAGAGAATTATTTTAAAAATAAGTAAATAATAATATAGTTATGTTTTTAATTTATTATCATCTCAAACGCGACGGTCAATGTGGTACTAACCGTGAGAAAAATAAAGAGAAATCAAATTAAGATAAATGTCACCATGGGAGTGCAGCTGCTGTCTGTCACATGCCTCACAGTAGTTGCTTTGCCCTGGACAACCTACGAAAAGAAAGAAAGAAAGAAAGAAAGAAACCAAGGCCTTGTTAAGGCGTTAACGCGCACACACATGCATGTACAATTGGATATATAAAAAAAAATAAAAAAAGATTGAAAAACAGATAAAGAAAGTAATCTTTTCCAGAATATTTAATTATATTAAAAAAAAATAAAACGAAAAGGTGTGGCATAGCAATGCAGTTTGTATATATGAAGCAGCCAACCCACCCTCCCCAAGCAAACCAATCTCATTATTTTCTTTGCGTTCTCATTGTTTCCCTCTTCTCCCTGTTGTTGTGGGACTGGAGATTTCAGCTTTACTGATAGTGTTTCTTCATATATCCTGGTCTCTTTTGTTTTAATTATTTTAATAAAATAATACTTCAGGTTGTTTGGCTTTGTTCATGTTCTTTGCATTTCCTTATCCAAAACCAAAACTACTAATACTGCTGAGAATTATTTAAGCAGTTCAAATCGACACCAGTAATTTTTTTAGAAGAAAGGTTGGTTTCCAGTCCCTCTTCTTCTTCATTTTGTTTATATCCTTGTGTATTTATCTGATGTCTGTTAATGGAAAATTAATATGACATGCCTGCGCTTTCTCTTTTTCTGTCATAAAATAGGTGGGCATTCCCATTAATATATCATAAAAGAGAAGAAGAAGAAGAAGAAGAGGAAGGATTTCAGGTACCAGAAACAGAAACAGAGAAAAAATGAAGTATGTTTTGGTAACTGGTGGTGTAGTGAGTGGGCTTGGGAAAGGAGTCACGGCCAGCAGTATTGGAGTTGTTCTTAAATCCTGTGGACTTCGTGTTACTTCCATCAAGATTGGTATCTCTCTCTCTACATCCTGCTTCTCTATTTATTTTTGTTTTTCACTTTGGAAAAACATTTCCATTTTTTCCTAGGAGAGTTTTTAAAACATTTCTTGCTGGCACTGACTGATGGATGCATGTTTTAGTTTTGTTCCAAATCCAAGGTTTAGTTTTTCGTTTCAATTTTTCCTCTCTGGTTTTAATTTTCTTATGTTGAAGTATGTATGTGCTAAAGCCAGAGCTAGAGGTTGCTTTTGCAACTGACAATAAAAAAGCACATATACCCTTGATAGTTCTATTTTCTACTTGGTTCAATTTAGAAAGCTGGATTTTTGTTTTGTTTTTGAACATGTCATTTCCAATTAGAAAAGTGTCATTTGTTAAGATCTTTTGATGTTATTTGCTTATATGCAAAAAAGATTTCTTTAGAATAAATGAGTTTGATTCAAAGGCGAATCTGTCAAGAATCTATCCCTGCTTTTCTTCTAATTAATTAATTCATTTTGATTATGCAGATCCCTACTTAAATATTGATGCAGGAACAATGTCTCCTTTGGAGCACGGGGAAGTATTTGTCTTGGACGACGGCGGCGAGGTACAGCGATAGAGATTTATGTATTTTAGAGGATATTTATTACGTATCTCTTGTGTTTGTACATGCTTTTGACAACGTTGATACAATACAAGATGCATGATGTGATCAATCAATCTCTTCTTATCTGTCAAGGCATAAATAGCATGTTTTATCTCATTTCTTTTCATGGTAATGGAATGAAGTTGTTTTGGAGCAGTTTGCCGGATTTTAGATGAAAGCAACTATTTTTTTTTTGAATTTTATTACATTTTTATTCAAATTAAGTTCTAAATTATATTGTATTTAGGGAAGAAAACATGATAATAAGTGGAGTCACTGCTAAAAACTTTGAAAATATTGGAGATTGATTGAAACAAGTTTTTAACTCTTGAATTTTGTTTTTGAAAGGTTGACCTGGACCTTGGAAACTACGAGCGGTTCCTGGATATCAAATTGACCCGTGATAATAATATAACTACTGGCCGGATTTACCAGGTAGGTGATTACAAATTTACTTAATTATTTTTTCTTATGTCAGAAGCTAGTTTCTGAAATTTTTTTTGGTTCTACTTTTTCTTGTTTATGTCAGGCTGTTATTGATAAGGAGAGAAGGGGAGATTATTTGGGAAAAACTGTTCAGGTTTAATTTTACTGAAGATTTTTATCACATATTCTGCTATTTGTTTCAACAAATTTCATGCTTGATTTATGTCCTCCATATTTTCTTGCCATCTGTAGGTTGTCCCTCACATTACAGATGCCATTCAAGAGTGGATTGAACGTGTAGCCGTGATACCTGTTGATGGAAAGGAAGGTCCAGCAGATGTTTGTATCATAGAATTGGGAGGAACTATAGGTACACTAACAACAAGGTTCTTTCACTCGGACGCATGAGCTGTTGTCTTGTTTTCTTTATGTTGAAAGAAAATTTTCTGCATACAGGAGACATTGAATCTATGCCATTCATTGAGGCTTTAGGGCAGTTCTCGTATCGTGTAGGTAAGAATATTCTTTGTATACGACACAATTAAGTCTTTTTTCTTTTACATTTTGTAATTAGTTGACTTCCTCTTCTTCAATGCTCCTTCTTTAAGGTCCTGGCAACTTTTGCTTGATTCATGTCAGCCTTGTGCCTGTTCTTAGTGTTGTTGGTGAACAGGTAATTTAATATATATTATTAGCTTATTTTCAGTGGAAATATGATGCATTACCCATAATTAGTATAATAAACAAAGTGATATATGCTTACCATTTTCAGAAAACAAAACCAACTCAGCACAGTGTTCGGGGACTTAGAGGCCAGGGTTTGACACCACATATCTTAGCCTGTCGCAGCACAGTGGTAGAATGATCTCTCTTTATCTGTCATACATGTGGCTTATATATACCTAACTTAGTGCGTTGGCTTCAGGTTCTAAATCTTAGTGTATTTTTCAGGCACTTGATGAGAATGTAAAGGGAAAGCTCTCTCAGTTTTGCCATGTTCCAGTATGTTGGTTAAAATGTTTAACTTCTTTTTTGCCTCTCACTTGAATTTTAATCATCTGCTTTGCCTGATTCTTCCTTACTAATACCATTTGCTTTCCAGGCAGAAAATATCATCACTCTTTATGATGTTCCCAACATTTGGCATATTCCTTTGCTTTTAAGAGTGAGTAATTCTAGAACAATTTTGAAACCTACTTTCTAGTTTTAGTTGCTGATTCTGACAGCTTGCACGTATGATTTTCTCTTCTTGATTAGGATCAGAAGGCTCATGAAGCTATTTTAAGAGTGCTGAACCTTAAAGGGTTTGTCCAATGCTCTCATTTCCCATCCTTTCAGTTTTAGGCTAGATTGTATAAATTCCGTAATGCAGATGCCCCTAGCATCACAATTGATATCAATGAATCCTTATGCAATTATATTTACTAATTTGCAGTTTGGCAAAGGAGCCATCTTTAATGGAATGGACTTCAAGGGCTGAAATCTGTGACGCACTACATGAGCCAGTGGGTTTTTCAACAGTTATCAAATTCAAAGTCTATATTTTGTAAAAGATTGCTGCCAAACTCTTTATCTTTATGTGTCGGTAATTTACAGGTCAGAATTGCCATGGTTGGGAAGTATACAGTCCTTTCGGATTCCTATCTCTCTGTGCAGAAGGTATAGTTTGTCATTCAAGTTTTTGAATTCTGAATACTTTGACAACTGAAATTTTTATGTGCTTTCATGTTGATTTGATAGTTGCATAGTTTTCCTTTGATTTTTATATAGATTTATGACACAATGGATAAGCCATTTGATCACAGACAACCTTGAAATGTGTGCAATACGAGCCACCTAATGTTTAAGAGACAATAATACTTTTTTAGTATCTTGATCTATTTTGTTCTGCTAGTTTACCCTCTGATTCCAGTAATGTCTTAAACATCTATATGCACAAGAACCACATTATATGCCTGCATGAAATGCCATATGAATCTACTGCAAATGTATCTGATTTATTTCTGCAAGTTATGATCTGAATATGGCTAAAAGTATGAGTGTTAGCATATGATGTTGCTGCTGGCCATAGAAGTTTTTTGCTGTCTCCAGGCTCTTTTACATGCTTCTGTTGATCTCCGCAAGAAACTTGTTGTCGATTGGGTTCCAGCTTGCAATCTTGAAGATGCAACTGAAAAAGAAGTTAGTAGTAACTCTGATCCTTCCTTTGGCCATTTGTTCATCTTCTACCCTGTTTCACATCTTGACAAAATTATTTTCCTAGCAGAATCCTGATGCTTACAAGGTTGCATGGAAGTTGTTGAAGGTTTGTGTTACAATAAACAATTCAAAATGCTATCTGTCATATGTTTCTAACGGTTGTCTGACTAGCCTGTATATGCAGGGTGCAGATGGTGTTCTTGTTCCAGGAGGTTTTGGTGAAAGAGGTGTGCAAGGGAAAATTCTTGCTGCCAAGTATGCCAGGGAAAACAAAATTCCTTTCCTTGGCATTTGTCTTGGGATGCAAATTGCTGTCATTGAGTTTGCACGATCTGTTCTTGGTCTGCAAGATGCTAACAGTACTGAATTTGATCAAAACAACAAAAATCCGTGTGTTATATTTATGCCTGAGGTTTGTATCTGTCTGGCCTTCATTTTACTGTTCTGTGAAAACAAATAACTCATCTGAATCTCCTCTTTAACTCTCTAATATGCAAACAGGGTTCAAAAACTCATATGGGAGGCACCATGCGCCTTGGGTCAAGAAGGACACACTTTCAAGTTAAGGACTGCAAATCTGCAAAATTGTGAGTAGTTATAACTTTTGAAAACACAAACATCTATCTGACTACATATGTGTATAACTTCTATACTGTGATACAATTTGACTATTAATCAGCTGGTTTCTGTTGAAGTATATGAATAATAAGTGCTGTTATGAGATTGAAGATGTCTCATGTTGGCTAACTGTTTTCCTTTGCATGTTGTAGATATGGAAACAGAAGTTTCATTGATGAGAGACATCGGCATAGATATGAGGTATTAATGTGCATCAAGATGTGCATAATTTGTCTCATGATTAAATAGTTGGTCATTGGAAAGACAATTTAATCTTATGCAGGTGAATCCTGATATGATCACACGCTTGGAAAAAGCTGGTCTCTCTTTCACTGGCAAGGATGAAACTGGCCGACGCATGGAGGTATGGATTTTCATCTATAAAATTACTCACCTCTAAAATGACTTTGATGATGCCTATTTTGGTGGGTTCTGAATGACATACTGATGCCATAGATTGTAGAGCTGCCTAATCATCCCTACTTTATTGGTGTTCAATTTCATCCTGAATTTAAATCAAGACCAGGAAAACCTTCGGCTTGGTTCTTAGGTAACTTTTTTTCATTCTTTCTATTTGTTATTTTAGATCCGTTTCCTTACAAAGTCTGCCTGCATATGATGTTGACTTGGCATTAACAGAACCATTTCATTGTGCATTTAAATTAATTCTGTTCCATGGATTGGAATTCCAATGTTTTACTCACCTGAAGTGTGCAGCGATTGGCTGGGTTTTTGACTATTGCTAACTTGATTCAAAATCCAAGCTCATACAAGATTGTTCAACATATAAGAAGCCAAAACATGGTGTATTGAGATCAGATGACTCAGACGTGAATTTGCTGGGAGTTTATGATTTCATAAGTTACACTGTAGTTTTTATATGATTGTTAATAAGACAAAAAAGAGCCTAAGTTTGATAGTCACCATACAGAACTGGTAAGTAAGAACTAAATTAAATTGAACATCATCATCACTTCCAGCTGTCCTCGTTGGGTTGCTGATGGAGCTAGGGCTAATTGTTGTGGCACGGCGTTGGCAAATCTAGTACCCCAATTGTGACTCAAATGTACCCCTTTGGTTCTTAGCAAATGTGAACATGCTCCGGTTCTTTCAGCAGTTCTTGCCAAATCTTTGATATCTGACAGAGTGAAAAGATGCAATACGTTCTGAATGAGTAATAGATTCAATGTTGTTTGATTAAGTGCCATCTTCCAACTATTTTCATGAGCAACTTGTCCTTAACTAGTTGAAACAGGACAGGTTTGACTCAGTACTATGGTTAAATGAATTTCATAGTTCCGCCATGATTCATTGAATTATGTATCAAATGCAGGGCTTATTGCTGCAGCAAGTGGGCAGTTGGATGATCTCATACAAGGCATGGGGATTCAAGGGAATCTCCCTGTTAAGCTGGGAAATGGTATTGCAAAGGAGAGGGTGTACCCAAATGGAAATGCTACAAAACCGGCAAAAATCTTACCTAATGGCTTATACAGCTATTGCAATGGTGTGCATGTTTAAAGGCATTTTTTCTTGGTCATTGATTATAGGATTTATTAGTAGTTCTTAATTAAGAGATATTGATTTTGCAATGCCACAAATTTTCTGGAAGTGATCATAGGAATGTTGTGTACAGCCATTTGAGTAAGGATGGGTGGTTTCAGCTTGATTTTGGAAGGGACTTACAGCCTCTTGTTGTATTATACGGTTGTAATATAATCTTAGCTTATTCTGCCTTTCCTGAGGCAACTGTGTCAACAGTTGAACTGCAAGGAAAGTTGAATTTCACTTTTTATTTGTTGTAATGACTTGTATATCCGTGCTCATTTCATAATCACTCTTGCTATCCAAGCACACCCACAGGAATTTTCTTGGTTCCTCGCATTCCTTGAGCCAGACTTAAGGCACAACTCGCCTCATTTAATTTGAAACAGACTGAATAGTGATATCAATTTTCAGAATATCTTACATCTTACAATTCACAGTTTATCGAGTCACAAAGCTGGATCCCAAGATTTATGAAAAACAAAACAAAAATCAGCATTATTCTTTCAGTACACGGATCGTGTGAGAATCTCCAATTTCATAGACTAGTGGGATTTGGAATGTGTATATGCAATGCAACTTAATGACCAGGGGGTGCTTAAACACAAGGCTTCCACTTTTTCAGAACTTCACTCAAATGACCTGGCACAATGGCAGACCACAAAGTCAAATCCGGCAAAGGCCCTGTCATCGCAAAAACATTTTCGCAACTGCTTACTGGCATTCTCTTCCAGTTTACCTGTGTCAATCAAAATCAAATTGCAAGCTTCTTTCCATCTTAGCAGTTGAATATACTGCTAATCACCGCAAAAGACACGAATTATTCAGCACATGGAGAAAGGTAAATATATCTGACAGTTGACTATGAAGTATGATTATGAACATGTATGCATGGCAAAGTATGCATGATTACCAGTCTTGTTTAGAGTTGAGATAAAAGGAGACTGAGAACATGTTTGAACTGATGTGTGTTAGTTTGATTTTCGAACTGCAACAGCTAAACCGTTTGATGAACATATTTTATATTCCTAAAACTTCGCCCATCTTTTTGCACTTCACAGCTAAATACCAAAGTTCCTCAATCCCAACATGCTGATGATATTTTCCTTCCAGCAATGCCTGGAATTCTGTATAGCAGATCAACAATCAATAGGGAGACAGCATAAAAAGGTTCAGCATATTGTATCATAAGATAATACGGTTCAAAAGTGACATTTTTTGAAACAGTATAGAATGTACGGCTTTTCATACAGGAAATGTACTTCTGCTCATAAAGCGAAATTCGTGAAGTGCAAGTTTTTCAAACATTTTGCAAGGTGGCGACAATGGTCAATTTTCTATATGAACTTGGATTTAGAACATCGGTGAATTATGACCATAAGTATACCGTCCTCGTGTCTCCGTAACAATGTTTATAATTTGCGTGTGCATGCGCGCGTCATTTCAACCGTGATCGCAAAGATGGTTTTATCAAACAAAGTTAATATTTCTATGGAGGGATATATCATGGAAATGCTCTCATAGGGCCTTGATCGTAGAATTCTGCATCCATGTGTCCTTTGATTTTGGCTGGTTTGCTCCATGTGTCAAACCAGATGCTCCAATAATGCCACCACAGTTCACCATATAACGACCATTGGGCATTTGTCTATAAATACCATTGGAACTTTTTTTGGGTTTCTCGGGATACAGTAGCAGCTAAAATTTAAAATTGATCCTAAAATAGATTTATTACATAACATACAATCTATAAAATTTTAGAAATGAAAAATAACAAGTACAAAATAATATAAAGAAGCAGAAAAATTAGCTTTAGTAATCGACCGTTTGTTGATTTTGATTGTTTGAAAAGTTTGAAGTGTCTATTATCAGTTCACATCAATAGAAAGCAATTGTATATTTGTGATTTTAACATTTGAAATCACTGTTCAAAAAAATAGCGTATATTTTTTTCTCTTTTAATTTATATTTTTATTTTACTTTATTTTAATTTAGGTAAAAGTAAAATAATATATATCCATCTCTTTGTGATAACTCTTTCCATATTTTTGTTTTAAATAAATTAAAAAATTTAGAATTAAAAAAAAGAGATAATGATGATAAAAAAATTAATTTCAAATAAAAAAGATAATTATCTAAATGACGTTACAAATATATCTATTTTATTTTTTAAATTCAAACGATTTGAATTTTAAATATTTTGAGATATTATCTTTTAAGACAACTATTTATTTTAAAATATTATAAAATCACAATTTTGAAATGATCAAAATGCCCTTTTAGTCAACATTCCCAATATAATCAATGATACATCCATTGTTTGTGTATAAAGATAGTAATAGGCATATAAATGAATTTTCTTCCACTAATTAAACACTTTTAATCATATTAATCTTATAACCAAAAAAAGAAAATTTTCCATATAGACTATGATTGACATATAGTAATGTTGCGTGATCTCCATATCATAATGAAATGCTTAAACACTTGAAAAAAATCTTTTTGCAATTAATTACTATGCTATTTAATTTTATTGTCATTAGACATTTCGACTAGACTAGAGTTATAGTCTATTGTCAAACCTTTAATATCCAATATTATATGTATGAATGTTAAATATATAGCATGATGGGTGACATTAATAACTCTTTATTAATTGACACCTTACTTTGGCTAAAAACTCTTAGAATTATGACTCTTTCATTCTTATAGTGCATTTTCTATTTCTAAAATGGATGATAAATCTCGTCTTATACACCTACACAGCTTCATATGATTTAGATCAATACTCAATAGCTAATCTATTAAGAACCTATAACTTTTGAATCTTATTTAATGGTGTTTATGCATGATGATCCTTACACAAGATGAACACAATATCTCAAGTTAAAGGATTACTAATACTATTGTTGTTAAAAACTTCCAGTGGACAAATCAAGACTACTATTTGAATGTTCTGATGATCCTTACACAAGATGAACACATTATCTCAAGTTAAAGGATTACTAATACTATTGTTGTTAAAAACTTCCAGTGGACAAAGCAAGACTACTATTTAAATGTTCTTATAGTAGGTCAATTTAGTAAACTTGTTCTTTGGATTACTAACACTATTGTTGCTAAGAATTTCCAGTTGACAAAGTAAGACTACTATTTGAATGTTCTTGTAGTAGGTCAGTATAATGAACTCGTTCTTCAATGAATACCTACACTCTTGTATTAATATCTTTAAATTTGTGGCTTGTAACTAACAAGCTAATTAAAATTATTGTGGTTAGATTGTTGTAAGTTTTATTGATAAATTTAATTTAAATATGGTAAATAATTCATTTTACACTTCCACAAGACAAAGCTCATACGTTATGCAATGTTGATTAGATTATGATAGAATCATAATCACATTTGTCTATAACTACCATTAGGCATTAGTATATCTTTCATTGTCCACCAAGTTGTGACCTTTTAGACATAGTAAAAAAAACATAAAGTTGCCAATGAGTTTGAATAACTTAAAAAATGTAATAACCAAGTCCAAGTACAAAGTGTGTGGATCACCAGACATTAAGATTTTAGAAGCCAACTCACATATGTTCAAACTCTTTCTGAGGAGCTTTTCTTCATAAAGTTGTTTCCAAAAGGTCAAACTTGAGAAATATATCATACAATGTCAATCTCATTTGTTTATGAACTAAATGCTAATTACTGAAATTGTTTTGTTATTTTTCTTGTCAAAAGTTTTGCCTTTTCAAAATTCAATATGTTGCCTCCATTAACATTGACAAAACATTAGCAGTGGAGAAAGATACAACAATAAAAGGTATCTAATGGATAACTTATCAAACTGCAAAAATAGTCTAAGCCAAAAGAAGAAGTAAAATGAAATGTTTAGAAGTATTATCCTATAAGGGAGAAAGGCATTGGAATTTAAAAGATAAATTCTAGAATTTAGGGATATGTGATATTCTGGTTGATATTTTGTTTTACCATGTACACATACAAGAGTGAACACACGTGCGTGCTAGTAAGGTTGACTTTAGCATTTTTCTCAAACTTCATGCTTATTACCAATATAAATCACTAAATTATGTACACGTAAGATTAGTGTACCACCTGCCTTTTAACATAGTAGTGGCAGAGACATAATGAACAGAGCAAAAATTTTATGTAGACACTTTAATTAGTTAACAATAATTTTTGTAGACAATAAATTTACTTTCAATTTTCTCAAGTTAAATTTAAATAATTGTGATCCTAATGAAAAACATAAATAAATAAAACAACATATGGAAATGAAAAAGAGAGGAAATCTTACATCTTTACATTGTAAATTAAAAGAATCTCACCTGCATATCTTTTAGACACATAATTAATGGAGAAAAGACGTTGCCAATATGGACTTGAAGAATGCTGTTAGCTTGTGTATGTTTCTCGAGATCAGATAGCCTAAAATAATCTTTTGTTTTGTCGATTAACAAAATTAAAGAAGGCATGGGATTCTAATTATTATGGAAATGAATTGGAATTTTATTTCAGTTACAATGACTAAAATACATTTTATACCAAATGGTGATATCCAATGTTGATGTAGGCAATAGACTATTGTATTTGATGAAAAAGTCCAAAAGGTTTTCACCAAGTAATAAAAGGGAATGCTATTTCTTGAACAAACATATGCAATTATTACGGAAGCATGAATCGCATTTGATATCAATTGAAGAAACCTAGAAGAGACTTCTATGTAATTATTGTGTTCCAAGGCTTAATCTTACTAATCCATTATGAAGGAAAAGAATAAAACTCTAAGAGAAGGTTAATTCATAAGGCATCTATGATTTTAAAGTTTTTGGTGTAAATTAAAGATTTAAAATATTAAAAAAGTAAGATGATATGCAGTTGCATTCTATTTCCCTCAAAATCAACATGATATTTAGGTGCATTGATGCAAATAATTAATAATGTGATTTAAGAATGAACTCAACTTATAGTCCATTAGCCAATCCAACCAATCGTACTTTATGAAATTAATTGAAAAAAGAGAGTGAAAATAATAATAGGAAAAAATATATAATTTTCCCAAAAGTTGACATGAAAATCTAAATAAAAAGAGATACGTGAATTCTCATAAAATTTCATCAATCTCCAAAGCTTTGAAGCAGAAGTGATGGCCATAAATCAAGCATTCCTAAAAGAATCAACAACTATATGAATTCAATTGTCAAAATCATTGCTTTGGATAAGTAATGCTTTTTTCAATCCTATAATTTTTAAGATGGAATAAATTACCAATCCATATATTACAATGGATCTTTTGGAATAATAGTTAGAAAAACTAGCAAATTTATCCTTTATAATGCAAATTATAAAGATTGAGAAAAACAAGTTAACCAAAGAAGAGACATTAAACATACATCACCGATGAAAAAATAATTAAGCTCAGTGTATTGAATGTTCTTCTTGAGTAAATGATACGATTTTATATATAGATTAATTGTTGTGCAATAAAAGGAATGGTTTCTAATGATCCTAGCCTTACAAATGTGAAACAAGTGGATTTATTGCAACTCTTGGATTAAATTTTGTTAAAAGATGAAGAATATCTTTACAACATGACTTCATTTTAGCTATTTACAAAGTATGTAGTGTCTTGGTCATTATTTAGTATATTCTTCTCCCATCCTTGCAATGTTAAGCTACCTCTATTGTCTTCTTTTATCATTAAGTTTATACATAAGGCATTTCCAACAGTGCCTTTATTATTTGTAATATTTCCTTTTTTAACATCTTCTTTCAAGCCTAAGGTTTTTGGAAGAACTTTGAGCTTGTCCATAAAGTATGAAAGCTTAGGAAATGACAAAGGTTTTATCATGCAATTTATTGTTTATTCTTTTAAAGACACATACTTGATCTCCAACTTTCAAAAATTTACTATCTGTTATTGCATAAGTAATAGGGTTTGAAGCTATGGTTGTAACATTAATGCTATCACACTAAATGAGAGGTGTTTTTAAAAATTCAAGGTTCAATTCTTTAAACATTGAATCAATCCAAGTAAGTTTTGTATAGATAAGAGCTAGAGCTCAATATTCAGCTTCAACACTCGATCTTGTTGTCAATAGGATTGGTAGATTCTATGATTGGCAGACATCCTTTTGATTTAATGACTTAGATTTATAGAAAATAAAGTAGTTGCCTTATGTCTTTTAAAAAGAAAGCTTTATTCAAATTCTTCATGTTTTTCTTAATCAATCACTTCTATTCCAAATTACATCTATGTCATTAACCTATACTAACATGATTATTAAGTTACTTCATTATTTCTTTTAAAAATTAATGAAAATGATTTTGAATAATTGAATCCCTAATCTAGCAAAGTTGATTTTAATTTGTCAAACCAAGCTTTAAAAGCTTGCTTGAGTTTATAAAGAGCTTTTCTAAGTTTACATATATGATTTGATTTGCTTAAATCTTTAAGCCTTCTTATTGTATCATGTTGATTGTTTCTGAAAGCTCTCCATTCAAGAATGCATTAGTTGTATCCACTTACCTTAATTCCCACTTAAAACACATTACTAAGCTTAAATTATCCTTATAGTTGATGCTTTAACAACAAGGTTATAAATTTCACTAAAATCAATGCTTAGGGTTTGATGAAACCCCGTGGCAACCAATATAGCATTCAAATTTGCCATTGAGCCATCATGTTTTTCTTTTGCCTTGTAAACTTATTTGTTCCTTAACAATTTCTATTCTACATTATATGGGACTAAGAACCAAGTGTTGTTTTGGATCAAGGCATTATATTCTTCAATCATGTCTTATTTTCATAAAAAATTAGAAAGATCCTGCATTGTATTTTTTGGGATGGTTATATTTTTAGCTATTAGGTAGGCTTTTGGTTTAAAAATTCTTCCTTTGACTCTTGTAATCATAGGATGCATTAGCTTGTGTCACGCCTTAAAATAACGTTAGTGACTTGTAAGTTAAAAAGTCAAACTATTAGATAAAATATATACTATTGATCAAAAAGTCAAAAATGTCCCAAGGTTTTTAAAATAATAATAATAAATAAAATCTCAAATAAATATGTAAACATCAGTTTATTTTAAAGTAAATAATTTAAATCTAAGTGGTCCATATAAATCACGTGTCATTACATAGACGGGAGTCTAAAAATTTAAATATAAGTCAAAAGAAACATATTAATCATTGAGTCATTATAAAACCACTTATTGTGTTTTCGAGTACCTAAACATACTATTCTTTCCATAATGTCTATATCATGCTAAAAAGATATTCTTTGAGGGGAAAAGAAGAGGTGAGCAAATTTACGGTGCTCGGTAGGGATAAATATCACTTGCTTAAGTTAGTTTTACCAAAATCCTGCATGGTCAATATAAAATGTTGCATGCTCAATTTCAATAAAAATCATCGATGATGCTAATATTAGAAAATTTTCATTTTATACATATTACATATTATACAAATAAAATAGGTATAATTAATTTAAACTTGAATCATATCCTTTAATTAGGTGACAACACATCAATGATAGCCATGATGGTCTCATAACATACATAACAAACAAAATGCCACAACAGAGTTGCACAGCAATATATCTTACATAGGTATAAGGACTTGCACCCAATGACCCACCAATGTTGTTCCCTGTAACATCACTTTAGGGAATTCCATTCTTAGATATGCCTACCCTACATGTACACATAATGATTCTTGCTTAATTTAATTTATTTTCATATCAACTTAATTGAAAATTAAGCAGCATAATGACATAAAACTCTTGCATACTATTCACCAATCAATACAATTTATAATTTCACTGCATGGGTAATTTTAAAACAAAATATTCAATTCAAATCAATGTTCGACAAGACGTAATTGTAGGACATGCCATCTAAACATTTTCATTATAAAATATCATGATTAATTTAAATTCATTTTATATCATAATCAATCACACACACACACACACACACACACATGCATGCACATGCATGCAAATATATTCTACTAAAATTTTAAAATATACAACCAAGTAAGTGATAGAATCTATATATCAATTTTCTCGATTTACATGCATTCCTGTTTAAAAAGTTATTTAGTCAATCTAAGTTCATAGTTAAATTTTTATTATTAAAATAAGTCTAATGTATTTCTTCAAGGTTGAAAATGATGTTTGAAAGGCCTAAAATAAGAAGTTAACCGAGAGTTGATCGATGATTAGTTAATTCATTGTTCAACAACAGTCAATTGTGGCGGCAACATCAAAAAATCTGACAATTCAAATAGTGGGTTATAGTAGGTCTTATAGTTTTCAACATTTTGAATCCAATGTTGGTGTCCATTTCTTCATTTGACACATTGTTTGCTAGAAATCTAACCAAAAAGTGACAACTTTATTGAGTTTTTAGAAAAAAATTGGCAACTTTCATGTTAAAACTTTCCAATGGTTTTGTTCTACTCACTTAACTGAGTTTACAGCTATGCTTGATTTATCAAGATAAAGTTGGTGTTGGCTAAAATGTTAAGTTTAAGAAATTTTAAAAATTTAACCAAAATTTGACAGCTCATCGCAAGTCGGATTGAAGTAAGGTTTCGGTAATGGAATGAAAATGTCAAGGTAAGTGTGTGGTCTAAAAATTATAACGATTAGAGGTCGGGAAAGGGTTCGTTAAAGAGGTGGCTAGAAAAGTGAGAAAATAGAAAAAGGTAAGGTAGGGTATGTTTAGAATTTCTTGAAATAAAGTGGTATTTATAGGAAATTTTTTAAAAATTATAGAATGACCCCAAATTTTTTTAAAATTATCCTTGAACTATAAATATTCAAAATTATTAACTTTCGTCCAAATTTTCTTACAATTTAGTTCTTATAAAAAACTGACAAATATTCATTTATTGTACAATAGTTATGTATTTATTTAATATTTTTCAGGATGTTATAATATGCATCCTGTAGGATTGAGAGATATGTTTTGTAGTTTTATGTTTGGTGGTAAAGTATGCAGTATAGGTGAAATCTCATTAGATTCATGTATAGGTAACTAGTATTATATGGGAAAACATTGATTTGTTGACCTTAATATCGCACAAACTCATATTTTGATGTTAACAAAATACACGACTGAAAAAGGAAGCATCAAGCGTTCAAATTGAAGAATCAAACTTAAAAAATAATATTAAAATTTAATCTTGTATGCTTGTGTGTTTGTGATTATGGTGATTTTGTATGCTTATATGTTTTGCACAAAAATATGTTTTGAATACTTGCAAAATACTCTAAGAAACATATTTTTAAAATGTAAGATATAGATTTAATAACTTATTTCAAAGTTGAAATAGGAACCAATTTGTAAGATTATGGAGACCAAAATATAAAATTTTAAAAAATTTTGAAAATAGAATGCATGTAGCAATAGGCATTCTAGCTCCTCTAATTGGCTAGCCAGTTTGTGTCAATTGATCCATTTATTTGTAGAAACTGGCCTCCTAGTTGTCTAGAAAAATTTCATTGTTTCTAATGAGTCGGTTGATCGATTTAAGAAAATGATTGATTATTTGCATATTAAATTTGAATTTTTATGTATATAACGGCTAATTTTTGAATCCTAACAATAAATACAAGTCTTATACATATTGAAATAGAATTGAACATTCTCTTAGATATTCTAAAGTCCTACAAACATCCTTTGAGTTTGAAAATCATCCTTGAGCTTATATATCACTATAAACACATACTATACATCTTGGTCCTTCATATGTATACATTATCTTGTTAGAGAAATTCTTTAAAGTGTAATTTTTGTTTGTAAATTCTTTAGTTAAACACAAAAGAATGTTAAAGAGAATTGTTATACTCTTGTAAAGTTATAAAAAAAATCAAAATATCTCTTGGTTGTATTTGAGTATCTTTAAGGTTGGAAGACAAATTTAGTGTAAAATTACAAGGTTAGAGCTTGTGGAGTGGACGTAGGTCCTTTGAGTTGTCAAACTAGTATAAATTTTATGTGTCATCTCTTTCCTTCACTTTATTTTATATTAATTACTGATAAACATTTTTTGAGTTACATTTTATTATGGAAAATTTTATTTTCATTATGATATTTTAAAGAATGGAACTTTTTCAAAAGGGAACTTAGCTTCATTGTATTTAACATTGCTTGAATTATAAACTTTATCTGAATGATGTATTTAGAGATAACCTTTATGTTGAGAGCTAAGACCAAGAAGGACATATTTTAAAATGTGAAAATTCATTTTATGTTTGTTATATGATCTTAGGAAAGGATAACATTTGCAACCAAAGGTTTTAATGAGAATAAGGTCAAGTTTTGTGTTATATAATTTTTCATATGGTGAGACATTATCTAAGGTTAGAGTTGATGTTTTATTTATCAATAATATTACTATGCAGAAGGATTCAAGCCAAAATCTAAGTGGCATATGTATTTTTGCTATAAGTGTCATTCTTACTTCTATAATATCCTATATTTTCTTTCAACTTTCCCATTTTAATTTTAACATATGTGGGCATGAAAACCTCAAGTGGATGGCTTTAGTTTTGAGAAATAGTTCTAAGGCCTTATATTCACCTTCTATGTCATATTAAAAAACTTTGATATATTTTATCAAACTATTTTTTAATATTTGATTTGAAATTGATGAATGCTGAAAGAGTATTATAATTTCTTGTTAAAGGAAAAAACCAAGTAAAGTTAGTGTAATCATCCACTAAGATATCATAGAATTTGTTCTTAGTTTGAAAGTAAAAGTGTTAGCCTCCATAATTCTTGAGGTGTTGGTGTTATTACTTTTGAAACTCCTTTTATGTAGTTAACCAAATTGACATGTATTGCAAAAGTTGAGATTTTTTTTTTCATTGAAACGAAGAACATTATAAGATTTCAATGTTCATTAAGAGCCAATATTTGGATGAAATAACCTTCTATCCTGTAAGTTCAACTTTGATTCAATTTTAGGATCAACATAGTTTTCATTCATAGAAAGTAAAGAAGATAACATAGACATTGCTTTATTGACATTTGAAGTTTCTAGTCTAAAAAGCAAGAAAAACTTGGGTATAGACAATGGTAAAGAAGTTATATGTAGCAGATTGTAAAGCATTTTATTATCCATTTCTTACAACAATGTGGTCTCCTGGTTTTATCCTTGACAAAACAAGCATTATCACAAATAAAACAAACACATTATTATCTTATATTAACTTAGAAATACTAATGTGGGTTTTAGTAATTTTAGGGATATAAAGTAAATGATTGAGATGTAAATAAATGAATTCATTATGATGTTTTATAGCCAAAATAACATGCTTAGTTTAAGAGATTTTTGGTTTCTCACCGTTTTCAATGATGAGTTTTTAAGTCCTTTATATTCAATAGCTAAATTGAGACACTCTAAGTTGTTTGTTATGTTGTTTGTATCATCACTATCTAGATATCAAGATTGATTTGTTTAGTTCTTTTGATCTCTTCTAGTTAGTGTTGATTAGGGAGTGAAATCTCGACTAAATCTATGCTAAAAACTTAAAGTAAGATGTTCAATCTTTTTACAAGTTTGATAAGTTAACCTGTTGTTTTGGTTGCTTAGTCTGCCTTTTCCTTTCTTATACTAATTTGAAGAATTGTACCATTGATTGTTGAAGTTAGCATTAAATTGATTGTCGTAATTTCTTGGTGCTGATTGAAAACCTTGTTTATTATTTCTTGCCCAAGTTCTTTTTTGGTTTCCATTTACTTGTGCATAGTTTGCATATGGGTGTCCATTTAGATTAATATTGTTATAAGTCAAGTTCCCCTAAATTCTATTTTCAAAGTTATGTAACATAGAATAAACATCCTCTAATGGCAGTCTCTCTATCCTTGAAGTGACATTGACAACAATTGAGTCATATTTAGACCCTAAACCTTCCTCTGAGACCTTTCTTCTAGTAGCTTTAAGATTGTCAACTAGAGCTTTCATTTCATGATAGTATTCATCCATGGTGAGTGACTTCTATAAGAATGATATATTGAATTACATGCATCAAACAACAAGCTTAGCTGTTCAAGCATTTTAACAAGTACTTAGAGTGCCAACATTACATATATCAATATGTGCAAAATATCAACAAAAGATGAGTATATTTCTAAGAGTGCCAACATTACATATATCAATATGTGCAAAATATCAATAAAAGATGAGTATTTTTCTAATTTAAATTAATTGGATGATGAAGACGTACCTTCAAAACCATGAAAATGCTATAATTTATACCAAATTTGAAAGAAAAAGTAGGGCTTATGATAATTTTTTCTAATAAAAATTGATAAAGTAAGGCATTTATATACTTTAATATATCCGTGCTTTTTATAATTATCTTTATTTTATTTGAAGGATAAATATCTAATATTGATAAAATTGTAATCATATAATAATTGTCATTTTATGTATTTTAGTTCTTGTACTTAAATGCAAAATATTCACTTAACTATTAAATAAATTTAATTAAGTATGATTTTAAAAGTTTAGGTGTAACTATTTAATAATTATATATTTATATTTAGATGTTTTGATAATCTATATTATTAATTTGACTACATAATTTATATTAAATTAC
>CP135572.1:216543-228970 GCA_032401905.1 Swietenia macrophylla
GTTGATTTATAATTGTTGTTTTTCAATGGAGAGGATAAGATTGATTACAATTCTCTTGCTTGAATAACTTAGTTTTGAATGTGTTTTTTTGCTAAATAATGAATAATAAGTGGGTCATACAAAAATATGGGTCTAAATGCATGAAAATTGAATAGTTTAATAAGAATGATTTAAACTAAATCATATTAATAATGTAAAATAGAATCATTTTAAAAAACTTTCCTTTCTTGCAGGAGGGGGCAAATACAGTTACCTTTGAAAGTACAGTGACGTTTAACACTATTTTTTTCACCACAGCAAACACCGTCATAAATAGATAATTACTTGAAACAATTGATACTTGATACTTGATACATGGTTACTTGTAAATGTAAACTGGAACAGTAAAAAGTCTAAGCCCAACGTTTACTGAGTTGGTTAATGTATGTACACAGAATTGCAGCAGAACCTGTAAAACAACCAACTACCGTAACACTATCACAAAGTCAATTACCATCACAATCATCGTAGGGTATCAGGGCCGACGATTGAAACTGGTACTAATATGAATATTATACAATAATATATAGATACATACACATATACATATACATATTAAGTGTAATCCACTAAAACATTTCGAATGCTGCTACAATTAACACTACATCTGTCCTGCATTGTCTCGTCCCATCCCATCAACCAACTGTTTGTTTATCATCCTACCAATTACATGAACTAAATACGACCATATTTTGGAAAAATAAAATTAAACTGAAAATTCCGGTAATGAAGAGAAATCATTTCCAATCCAATTCCAGATCATGCTGTCAGCCAAACTACAACTACATAAATCTTTTTTCCAAATGCCTGTCTGCGTGCATTTACTATTAACATGTGTGAAGGATCAGAAATCTGATTTCATGAGCTTTGCTCGAGGCTTTATAGTAATGTTGTTGCCCGAGGGCAACGACTTTCCCTGCTCTACATGGATGTAATCCTTGGTTTTCAGAACCTGTCATAATAAGAATAATGATACCATCATTTATCAACCAGAACAAGCATAAATTTCATTATCTGATGATGACTTAAACTGCATGCATGCACAAACCAAAGGAAATGGGGAAAAAATAAAAAGGTCAAACACAATTCCAACCAGTAAAAAGTTTGATTGACATACCAGTGATTCGAAAAACATCCTTGATGCTTCTTTCCGAGTTTTACCAGCTAATAGACAGTCCAATGCAACCACGTTTATTCCATCTACAGATCCCCTACCAAATAAAGTTTGCAAGTACTTGGCAACAGCCCTACAAGAAAAAGTAGTATCAATTGTGATAACAAAGCAGCTTCCTTATAAATATCACAGCAGAAGAAAGAAATATATGTTCTACTATTTGCATTTCTAATACTGTAAATAGAACCAAATTGTCAACCTAACAAACTTAGTAAAGTAAACTACTGTAATATCTAAACTAAACCAACTGTTACAAGTTCAATACTGTCATTGAGCTTTCACTTACTGACTACTTGATTGAGTATCAAAACCAGGTCAACCAGTCTTGTGTTCAAATCCCCATGATATCAATTAAACTACAATTGTTGTTACATTTGAGCATGTGGTTGTACCTTTAGTTCACATGCTTTGAGGTTAAATATAATTGTTGGGCCCTCATCTATAAATTGAAGCTTGACAAAAGAATTAACCCGACACCAATTCTTAAGGAAAAAAACCTCAGCCGTGGAGAGAGAGAAAGTGATTGAGAAAAGAGAGGGAAGAGAAACAGAGAGAGAACAAGCAAGGGAAAAAAAGGCTGCATACATGAAATATCCAAAAATACAAGCTGGAGTGACAAGAGACACCAAACGAACAAGAGAGGGACAAATGACCTGGAAATATTCTTCTACAACAATATAATGTTATTATCTGCGACCAACCACATCAAGCATACACACCTGGTGCGGGAAGACCATCCACTATTCTCAAAAAGGTGAGTTTCCTCAGCACAATGATCATCATCATCATAATCTTCAGCTACTTCATCATCATTTACACTCAAAAACTCTGGAAAAGAAAAAATTAAACAGAAAATTAACCAACTTACTCTGGAGTACAAACATGCAGTAGAAGAGGCTTTTTTAGTTTCGATCAGAGAGGAGCTGTACTATCTCTATCCCAAAACACACATCTCTAACATCATCACAAATATGGGCATGATCAATCAGCAAATATCTGTACTATTCCTTCTCCCCAGAAAATGAAGCTTCCCAGGTAGAAAAAGTGAATGAAAAACTTAAAGACATAAAAGACCACCCAATCATTAGGCTTCAGACATTAGTAAGCTAAAGGGGAAGTAAAAAGCCATCCAATCACTACGTTTCAGACTTTATTAAGATATCACAGTGGTTGCATACACCTATTTTATAACTCACTTCATGAAATTTCTTCCAAAACTTCTCGTGGAAATACAACTTTAAAGATACATCAAAATTTCAACACAACAATCCTGAACAGAGCACAAATAATGAGAAGCAAACCTGTATCATTCCCAACAGTGACTTTTTCAAATTCCTGCACCATAAAGCAGAAGGTAATCAGGGCATGCACCAAAAATTGTAAATGGGGTTTTTCCAGGTGACATCACATGCAAATAAAGGAATGAAAACATAAAGACTCCATCTAGTAATTTTAGTCCGCATGAACAGTTCAATCATCTATACTGTCTATTGTGATTTAAGTTACAGAATCAAGATAAAAGACTGGTGGATAAAAGTTGGGAAAACAGAAGTTACAGTGTGAATCAAACCATTTATCAAAATGCAGATCATGGAAGCCAACCAAGTCCAATTTCTATTTAATCCAGTCACAGAGCAACCTAATGTGTAGTTGACAGGAAATTTTGTATTATTTTGTCCACAATAATCATCCATGTTTTAGTCTCAAATTCATTTGATAATAAGCAAGGCCACTTTGTAACTTGAAATACTACAAATGCATGCACACTTGTACAGCCAACTAAAGCAGAAAAGGAAAAATCTAATTGACCAGTGTAATTTGGATCACAAAACTTTTACAGGTTTAATAGAAATGGAAAATTAAAAAAAAATGAAAAAAAACCAGGCCCATCAAGCAAATGCAACACTTCAGAAACAATTCCAAACAAATCCAAAATGAAGTAGATCAACCGTCCAACTTACACCACAATGTTCTGCAGCTTGATAGTCAAAGTCAGTTATTTCTAGATCCATAGCACTCTGTAAATCAATCTGATTTTTTCCATCATCCAATGAAGTATTTTCCATCTCTACCCCATGTTCAACTGAATTTTTGGATTCTATTACAGGTTCTGCAGCGAGAACTCCATCCTCATTCATAACCCCAAGCTTAGTATTGTCATTATTTGCAGAATCCCTGTTATTGCACCTGCCAATTTCTAGAGATGCAGCTTCACAAGTGTCTGCATTGTCAGTAAGTGCAGTACAATCTGGCTCAGCATCAGCTCCATTTTCAACCGTTGGGCCAACTTTGCCTTCCTCCCCATCCCTTCCTTCTGCTTCAGTTTCAACTGCAGCAATATCAACAATTTTTCGATCTACAACTTCAGTATTAATTAGATTGGCTAAAGAAGCATCCTCTTGAACAGGGTGAGTGTCCACCTTCTGCTTAGGTGTCAAGCGCAAATCATCTGCACCATCAGTTTTATCTTCAGCCGGCAAGTTACAGATTTCAAAAGAAACATTATCTATCTGAGATGATGTTTCAATTCCATGAACCACAGAGCACATAGCCTCAATAGCTACTTCAGCATTTCCTCTGTCAATTTCCATTTCACTTACCTCAGCCAAAGGTTCATTAGGAATTGTTTTAAGCTTAGCTGCATCAGTAACACAATTTGTATGCTCTTGATTATCAGTATCAACAGAGCCTAAGTGATGGTCACCAACAGAGCCGAAGTGATGGTCACCAACTTGCTGGCTCTCAGTCTGAATGGAAGATTCTGCAGGTTGAGCTTCACCCTTATCTCTGAGAACCACAGGTTCCTCACTCCTTTCCTTTCCCACTTCTTCAATAACATTAGGCCTAACAGAGTACTCTGCATCCTTTGCTACTTTAGAAGAACCATGATTTTCATCCGTTTCAGAAACTATTATTTTGCTGAGATCATGAGTTTCACAGTGCAAACTTGTCAGCTCAGCATACATACCTGAAAGTTATACCAAAACCAACTCACTTTGTTACTCGGGTTCCTTTAAAAACCTCTCCCTTCTTATCCCGAAAATTTATATATAAAAAAAAAGGAAGGTTCCTTTAAAACCATGTGCAAATTTGTAGCACTAGAGAGAACACTAAATCAAGACAAAGATGCAAAACTGCGAGGCATAAATACAATTTGGGAATTGATATTGCACTACAATTCTTTGTCACATAGACTTATGTCTGAGCAAAACTAAGTACCACCAGAATCATATGTCCCATATTCAAAAAGAGAAAGTGATCGTCATTGGGTCAAGGGAGAAAGTAACTATGGCACAGGTTCACAGGCAGAATGCACACAAGAACATTTATGGTACCAACAAGGAGTGTAGACAACAAAGAAATGTTGAAACCAAGGAAGATCAGTTTCGATTGAAACCTCCCAGTGGGGCACATCAATAGTTTCATAACAAAATTTGCATTTTCAAGGAAGCAGTCAGCAGATTGGTCACAGGTTAAGATACTCCTCTCTAAGAACCCAACCCAAAAAGGGCAGAGAAAGGCAGTGAGGGACAGAGCCAAGTATCATTCATTTATATATATATATATGCTTCAATAAAATCCCATTATTTCAACATGAAGGAAAAAAGATTAAAAAAAAAGGGCCAGGCTCACCCACTGCATCTTTGGCATCGTAACTCACCGGTAAATATGGGTTCACCAAAAATTTCATCTTCCAAGAACTGAATCTGAATCATCAAAATTTCAGGGGAAGTGCAGGGAGCTTTTTTTCGTATGCGACGTATATCTTCAGTGTTTGTCAACTGTTGACGTATTATACTAGAGAGAGCAAAGCAGGTAAACACATCAGTTATTTATCATAACAGCTGGATCTAGCATTAACAATAATTATGAGAATAATAGATTAAAACCAGCATGCTTAGATTAATTACAACCTAAAATATTGGAATTGAAAATAACAATCTATGCACACAGTTACAAAGTAAAGCACAACTCAATTAGATGTTTCCTCAACTAATATATATCACCTAAGTGATAATTTCGAACAAAATAGCACTCATTAGGTCCTGGTACTCAGGTAAATTAAAAGCAAAGCCATCGTCATAGATTGTGTACTTGAAAATATATTGAAAGCAGAATGGCAACATTACCAAAGATAATTGAGAGAATCATAATAGTTCATAAGAAGGAACACCAAACAAATTGTCTCCAGGGCACATTGTTAGGCTAGTAAAAAAAAATATTCAGTTTTTCCACTAAAGAATAAAATACCAGTTCAAAAAACAGATTATTAAGAAACTTCAATAAAGCATCATGAACTGGAGATAATGATTAGTTCATACTTTAAGTTCAGGAAATAACAAACATGCAAACAAGAACATACTCGCCATGCAAAACCATGGTGTCATCCATAAGCACCTTCCTCTTCAGAGCACTAGGCTGGGGTGCAGAGCGAGCACGTTTTCTAGATGCTACTTCAGAAGCAGGTGGAGTCGGCTTCATTTTGAGAACAGAAGATTTTCTTCCCACTGAAAAAACAATACAATAAATTCAGTCATTAACATATTTACGTGCCAATACAACTATAGAAAATTCAGAAAGGTAATAGCACATTATTACCAAAAGCCCATTTACCAGTCATAACAAACCAGGAATGCATATTTGCCTTTTTTTATTTTTATTTTTTCACTATTCAACAAATAATAAATTTGATACCTAAAATTGATGACAACAAATCATCATCATCAGGGACAAATTCTGCGGTTTTTTTTGATCTGTCTACCCCAAAGGATTCAGAGGAGTTTAAGCTCTCTACAGTTATGGTACTCTCTGTGTAACTACGTTTTTTCCCAGAAATAAGTTTGTTTCCAGCATCAACCCCTCCACTTCCTGCTAAGCCTTCTTTTTCTGGTGTAGAATCAACTAGCACATCATTGGGTTTATCAAGAAGGCCCTCTGGTACAGAGAGTAGCTTTTCTGGTGCAGGAAGATCAGGACTCATGGAATTATTTAATTCATTCCGATGACTATCATTGGAAATCACATTGTCCAACGGCTCATCCAATTTTCTGTTATCCACTCGAATATCTCCAGGCCCTGATGTCTGGCTTTTCTCAGATTGCATAACATCTATCACATGACACTCTTCACCCACAAAAAAGTAAACATTTAATCAGCAAATTGAAACTTCATCAATGCCAGAAAATTCATCAAATTACATGCATAAACCTTGCCATGCATACCTTGCACCTCAACAGATGTCTCATTCCTTTTGGATGTCTCTAATGAGTGTGACCCAACTTCCACAGATTGTATGTTTGGCACCGCTGAATTATCATGTCGAGGAGATGACATGCCACGTTCATTCACATGGGAGCTGCATGGTTTAAGCACATTCGTATCAACACATGGCATCTCTTCATGAGCAACATGGCTGTGCAAGATCTCTAAATCATTAGGTTCTTGACAAGCATGAACTTCAGCATCAATGACACGACTGCAACTAGGAGACGCAGCAGTTTCATCTAACCTATTTCCTTGGGATTCTCCAGACAACATGCTTGGAACATTTTGCATGTTTTCCAACTTGTTTGAGCAATCTAGTTGACCAGTTGTCCCTTCTGAATTATCTGATGCCAAAGGCATAGATTTAATAGAGTCACCAAGTGACTCTGCTTGTTTGCTGTCTGCATTTCTGACATGATAGCCATTCTGCTCAAGAAGCGTGTACTGAACAGTCTTGTTATTTGAATCTTTATGCGAAGGCCAATTTGAGTGACTTAGGGCATTCACTTTGCTCTCTATAACCATCAATTCATTCGAATTGTGATCATCTGATTCCAAATGATCATCACTGGCCAGAGCCTTCTGAACACTAGATAAGTTTGGCTCTTGCACCAACCCAGGAGTAGATGGTGCCTCAGCATACTCAATAGATTCAGCATTCAGGCCAAGTCTTTCAAGCTGTCACAAGGAAAAGAGGTAACGATGATATCACACTAAAGTATATCCTACAATAATTATGTCAACAGAGAGAAAGAGAGCCATAGAGGCAGAGAGAAATTATATGAGACTACATTGTTATTGTGCTCTATTACTAACAAACCGTACAAGATTCATATAGTACTGGATTAAAAAAAAATAATAAGGAAAGACAACTGAATGACAGTATGACCCTAGTAAGCAAGAGTTGATTTTAAACTTCAACAAATTAGATAAGCAAGAAATCCATTAAAATTAATAGCTTGAGCCATTCTATAATAAAATAGCTAAATCAACCTGATTTGCACCATTATTCACTGTTGTGGCTTCTAAAGCTTCATTTATCTGCTCACATGTGTTATCTTGTTCCCAAGGTGTCAGTGGTTTGACAGACCCCTGAGGATTAGCACTGCAATTATGAAATGGGATAAATCATAACATTTAATCCTCTATGCATTAGAATAAACCAGCAACTAAGTCACCAAGAACAATGACAGGCAATTAAGTGACAGGTTATGTATCACATGAACATGAATGTCAAATCAGTTACGAGTTACATAAACTATTAAACTTCTCAATTCCTAAAGATCAAGCACATGTAAGCACATTTATATACAAAGATCAAGATAGGGTGTTTTTACAAATAAGTCAACCTATCCACTAACAACCTGCGACATAAACAAGCACAATGAAGCATGGCAAAAGGTTCAAGCATCAAGCAATAGAGCAAGTTCAAATAAGAAAACATTTTCTTCCTTCACATACTATGTGTGTCTCTATATATAAGGGTGAATAAACTGGGCTGTGACAAACTGCCATTATTTTTCCTCATGAAAACTGTTTATCAAACATGCCAAAGGCAGTCACAAGAAATAGTTCTGAAATTGCTCCTGTTACTTTAAATGCTTCAGCACTTGCCACTATTTAGTTGAATTTGTGTTATGAGGGACATCTTAGAACACTACAGAATGCACAACAAAGTAAACTACACGTCAATACCATTAAAAGGCAAACAAATAAAGTGAAAAAACACACACACACAAACAGAAATACATTATCAATAATATAATCAACTGGTCATACATAGCTCAGTCCAAACAATCATAAAATCAGAGATCCAAACAAAAGGAGGACCAACGAAAGAATCAGATAGTGATGCCAAAAATATAAAAGGCTTACTCTGAAATTCCATGCACTGCAGCAGCAACCTTGTCTAATAACAGCTCCTGTTTATGATTAGCCAAACAAAAAATAAATAAATAAATAAATGATGACCAACACAAACAAATTCATTCAAATTTCAATTCTGCATTTTTGGGTAAGTAGAAAGAGGTACCAGCATTCTTCATTCTCTTTTATTTATTTATTTACTTAATATAGGTAATGAGGGTGAACTGTTGACAAGTAAATTAACCAACTACAGGATACAATAACTATTCTGGGCAGAAATTTCAGATACTAAATTTATTTCATTACTCTACACAAGAAAATAGAGAAGGAAAAGAAATTAAAAATGCAAACAACCTAAATCACTGTTTATGGCTGTATCACTATGAGATATAACTGTGAGTTCAGCCATATTAATCAGATGATCTACAATATCTCAATTTAATTTAGAACAGGTTTTTCAATATCATAGGAAGTGTCTACAATAATTACCTCATCAAGGTCCAAACCAACTTGGGAAGCATCACCATCACCAAACCGCTCTGAAAACAAAGCACAAAATATTTAAGGGAAAATACAGTCTGCAACATGATTAACATTAAATGCAGAAGTCCTTACCATCCAACCCAAACTGTGATGTGGAGTAAACCACACCATCCATGGTATCCTGGAGGGTGATTTGCTCCCTTGTACTGACATGTTGATCAACATAGTTACTGCAAAAGAGATTAGAAGTTAAGAAGTAGAAAATGCAGCTTGACAAGAATTTACCATCCACGTTAGTTATGAGCATGCCACTCCTTACAGTATCAATAAGAACAGGTAAAGAGGACTTGTCAACACTTCAGTTATTAGTCAATGTATCTGTCAAATATCCACATAAGCTACCACAAGTAATGTTGGCACAATCAGTATAACACTTTAAGCATAAGGCAGCTTTTTTTTTTCAAATCTATATCCAAGTAGATCAAAAATAGTCATAAATCTAAATAGAAGTGAATGTCTGAATCTATATAACATTTTTTTACTTCTTAAGATATGTATGAACATAAGTGTTAAGCTGTTTATTTTATTAAAAAAAAATCTGAAAACCATGATTATTACATTTGTGCCCTTACATATTAAGAATACTAAATACAAAATAAAAGAACTTGAAGGAATATAAATAAAATTCCCTGAATGAAGATGATAAATCACTGTTCTTGTTATTTTATAAAAATAATATGTACTTAATAAAAAATATACAAAAATCACGTCAATGTTGTTATTACACTCAAATAATAAAGTTATGAGATAGGACACACGGTTATTTAAAAATATATTAATAAAAAGAGAGATGTGACATAAATGAGAAGGTAATATGATAGGTGATGAATGGTTAAAAATATAAATAATTTAATTAGGTAAGGTCATATTAGCAAATATAGTCTAAGAAAGGCAATCACAATTTTAACATTCAGCAAAAGTTCAAAAAAAAATAGTGTTTATATTCAGATCAAAATATCAAAAATGCTCTGTAAGTTATGAAAACAAATAGCCTAACATATATGAATGACTTGAATTAAATTACATTCAAGACTTCAGTAATAATATAGAAACACAAACAAACAAACAGGCCATAAGTATCTTAATTTAGTTAGTTCAATCAGAACTTTAGAACCTCTCATGGTCAAGCACTATGTTGGGAAACTTGTAACTCATAAAGATCAACAATTATGTACAGCAGACTAATTTTTGTTTAACAGAAAACACTTAAATCAAACTGGAACATTCAAAACTAACCCCTGAAAGATATCATTATCTGGCAGCTCAAAATCATCAAGATCAAAGGTCTCTGGCAAGGTGATTGAGTGGTATGGTGCAGTCGATTCTTCTGGTGGTAAATCAACTGCTGTGGAGCGAAATGCTTGCTTTATCTTAAGCAAAGCCTCACTGCAATCATCAAATAGGTAATTCACCTTTCGAGAATATATTCTCACTACGCCAAGCAGAAGATGGCTTGATAATCGGAGTGCAATCGGTACCTCAGGAAATAGAATAGAATCTGCCCAAATAAATAAATAAATAAATGGTTTGCTTTTCTTTGAAGATTAATGAACATACCTCAGATGTAACAAATACCAATTAAACAAAGATTTGACCAAGAGAATAAGAATTTTAAGACGTTATAATCTTATTATTGAGTTGTGATTAACAAATTAAAATGAACAGCCACAATTTAAAGTATGGATAATAAATGCATACTCAAATGAGCATGAAAAAGATATTTACCATGTAATTAAGCAGAGGAACAAAATTTAAAACAGTAATATCACGGAGTTCTTATTAACAAAACAAGGAGAACATCCACTGAAACAGGTTACAGGTAAAATAAAAGAGTAAAACAGATGCAAAAAAGTTAACAGGCACATCCCCACAAGGTGAAGTAATCCTACCAGGCAGATACAGAATGCAACTAATTATTACACAACTGAAACTTCATAAAAAATAACATCTTTCTCCTCTGAAGGTCCAAGAGTATAAGCTTGAGTGCTCATCAATTGAGAGAAAGACCTAAATTCAATAAATGCCAAAAAAGAACTTTTTGTGAACTCGCGATTGGATGAACATAATGAGCTGAAAACGGCAAAACAAAGGCTACAGTAGAGAATTGATAACTTCAATCTATAGGTCCAATCAGGATGAATATACAAGCCTACAGACATCTCAACTGAACGCCACTTGACTGATTTATCGGATTCTAACAAATCTCTAGAACCATGCCATATGTTAGATGTGTTATCATTTCATAAGCTCAAAAATACACAATAGTTCTCAGTGCATAACGTTAATTTTTAGATCAATGTTCTAAGTTTTGTTGCAAAAATCACATAATCTAAATATCTCCATGTATACACAATTTCAACAGTCATAATTATTTAACTTTGCCTATTCAGAAATACTTCATTATCCAATTCTTTTATATCTGTAAAAGAAAGCTACTATAGTATGGCTATATACCAGTTAGTCAGGTAATACCATGTTTTTCTCTTCTAAAATATGGATGCCACGGACATATAACATATTGAAGCAATGATCATTACAGTAAACATATGAAGAACCAACACACATCATGCACTAAATAAACAGACAAGGGAAGGGAATGGTGAAATGCATACATGATGTGAGAAAACATAACAACTTGTCAGTGCAATTTGCAAAAAGAACAAAAATCATGAGGTTCATAGCAGTGACTGAAGCGAAAAATTAGCACTGACATTCGAAAGAATTCAACAATATGTCTGTTAATTGATTTATTCAAAAACAAATGATACTGTGGCAACTTCCTAAAGCTCACAAGTTATTTTCGCATTTAACTGACAATAATGACAACAAAATACAATTGTGACCTAACGTTAGCATTAGGACCAGGAGTGCTAACGAAAATAGAACATTCCATGTCCTTGCTTATATTTTGTCAAAAGAGTATGAAAACTACGGAGATCAAATAAATCCAAAGAAGCCACCCCATCAAAGCAACTTAAAAAGTTCACTAAATGCATATGATAAGATACATCTATGAAATACTCTTCAGTGAGGGACATGTCAACAATTAACTTAGAAAATCTATTGAGTCAACTTTTTCTTCCTTTTATTTTTAGAACTGATATGAATAACTAGAAATCTGTTCAGCAATCAGTAGATGATATTTAATAACACAACCCACACAAAATATTGTTTTCATATATTCTTCGTTCCAAGAAAAGCAAATAAAAAAAAAAAAGCAATGGGGAATAAAAATTCTATCACCTCACTGGTCTTCAGTATTTACAGTCAAACATTAGACCACAGTACCAAAATCCAACAATTTATTTTAACAAAGGCAAGATTCAATCAAGAAAACAAGGGAAAAAAAAGCCCTCAATTATTTGCTCAATTAATTCAGTAACCAAGAGTATAATCACGTACAAAGGGTAAATGAAAAATACTACTCACCTACGGAGACGCCAATATCAGTATCAGCCACCTGGTTCTTACGGAGCTTCCTCTCCAAGTGGGCAGCTATCCAAATGGTGCCTAAAGGCCCTTTCTTGGCCAATATAAACT
>CP135572.1:233620-263742 GCA_032401905.1 Swietenia macrophylla
TATATATATATTATGTACAAATCTTAACAGGACATAGTATAAAATACTTATATGTGTAAAAATATAAATAATTTAAAATATATATAAAATTGCATGATATAAATATATATAAATAAATATTATAAATTATTTGTTTGTATAGAAGTATTTTAATTGTTATAAATGTTCTGATAATACAAAAAGCATAGTTAATCATTACTCTAAAACATATTAAGCAAAAAGACACCATCTACTCTACGTTGCCTATTTTTATTTGCTCCACTTCAACCTGAAAAGTAAGGGGGTAAGTTAAAACCCAGTAGATATTTACACTTATAATTAAGAAATTTTAATGAAGGTAATAATAAATATACTTTCAATTAATTACGTCATCAATAACTATAAATAAGTATAAAAACTGATCTTTCAACAATGATATATTTTAATCATCACTATGTGTTATGCAAAGTTTTGGGATACTATTCTCAGGGACTACCGTCCAAAAAACCTGTGACTTGCGTATTTTAGCAGTTCTATACACAAAAACCGCCGCCCATGATTTCAAGTTTACAAGTTTTTACCGTGGGACTAAAATCGAGTCTACAGTGACCAGTACTAATAAAAAAGTCATATATCATTTCACAATTTAACCACACACAGTAATAACAAAATAATTTATTTATACTACTCATAATAGTGTCAACATTGGAAACATGATTTAACAATAATTGCATTTCTAAAATTATATATATTTATTTGATTTATTATTTATATATATTTTTAAAAATTTCGAGGTATATTTGACTATTTGACTAATAATATTTTATTTAATATTTTAACTTTTCAATTTAAAAGTCAATAATCCTTGTTTTGAAAATTAACAGAAAATAAGTAGTGAAATTCACCAATTGTTATTTAACACTTGCAACCCTCCTTCTTGGATGACATCCATTTCAATTACATTAGACATGTTAAATACTTCTTCATTAAAAATTTTGGCAGCAAGATTCATTAAGATAACATAAGAATTAAAAAGAAAAAAGACTACAATGGAGATATTTGTCTAAAATTTCTCTAGTCTTTTTTTAACTTAATATGCTCCCTTAATAAAATTTTGTTCCTCAAGATAATAAATATCAATTGGTATTTTTATGGATTCGACACATGCCAATACTATATTCTAGCTTTTTAAAAATTGATGTAAGTATAGTTTTAATGAAGAGATTAGTAACATTAATATGTTGGTTCTTTTAGAGTTCATAATGTAGAACTTAGGTGATGTATTCATTCTCTATGTTAAGCAATATAAGCAGCATTGTCTTTATATATTAATGTTGAAATATTTGTAGCAAAAGATAGGTTACATCTATTATGGGTATGATGGATAAAGGGTCACAACTATATATATTTCCTACTTGCTTTATACAATACAAGAATCTTAAAGTAATTAAAAAGGTAGCAACAAAAGTTTGTTTTTAATTCATGAGATTATTGTATGATTGTAAGTGAAAATACATTTTATCTATGAGCGAGCTTTATAAGAATCAAAAAGATTGCTAGCATTTGCATATTAAACCTAGACATTATTTTGGTTCATTGGAATAAAGTAATTCTAAATCCAACATTCCACAAAGGTAATAAAAAATATGGTTAATACCATTCTAATATTGGTAAAAAAGTGCATAACTAAATTTAGCTAATAAGTTCACAGAAAAAATTATGTTTGGTATGGTATATTATGAAAGATATAATAAAGCCCCTCTTACATTGAGATGTGATACTTTTGAACTAAATATCTCTTTATTATTTACTTCAAAATAAAATGAATCCTTTTTAAAATTAAGAGACCAATCAATCATGTAAATACTTAACGGACAGGCTTTATTCATATTGAAACGTTATAAAATCTTTTCAAAATAAGTGATTGACGTATAAATATGTTAGATTTGTGTTCGATCCACAAGTTGAGACAATAATTAGTGTTTTATTTTTTAAAAAAGCAATATTAGCATGTCTTTAAAAGTTTCTAATTGTGTTTATGTCATTGACATATACTTCTACAATAATTGATACGAATCTCGCTAAGAATAACGAGACTTGAACTTGACAAAGAACCAAGATCGTTCTACAATCAGATTTGAATGGAACCTCGACCCGTTGTTTATAAAGAAACAAGAACCTTGGTATAATGTAGATGCCACAAACGGTGATGGAAGTCCGTTCGATAAGTCACTGATGAACGCCACAAGAATAATTCTTGATAAGTTCGAATAGTTCTTCAAAGAACCAAAGAGAAAATAATTCTCAAATTTTGATTAATGAATTCTGATTGTTTCTTATTCAAATGTGCCTTTTTATAGGCAAAATCGTATCTTGTACTTACCTAAGACAGAAAAAAAAGCTAACTAATTAAATAGACTTATAAATAAACTCAAACACTCCAAGGAAAGCTGAGTAATTAAATAGACTTATAAATAAACTTAAACACTCCTAAATATTCCTATTTTACTTGTTAAAAAAATCAAGTTTAGATTTGGTCAGACTTTTCCAGAGTTTGAATCATGCATATCCATCTTTACTAGATATGTAGACCAAGCCCAATAGGTCTCTACGAATTTACTTGGGTCCAAATTTCTTGAATTAGCCTGTTAAGTGCATTTGTGAACTTTTTTTACTTGTGCTCTTGTAACTGGACCAATCGAAATTTGAATTGAATTCTTTGAAGTTGTGCCATGATTTGTATCATTCCCCTTCTCTTGAAAAGGATTTGTTCTCAAATCATCACATACATCAAAAAGACTCAAATCAACAACATTACAAGTAGCACTTACATTATATTCACTTGATAAATCTAGCTTGTAAGTATTGTCATTGATACACTCTAAGACTTAAAAAGTGCCATCTCCTCTTAGAAGTAATTTGGAATGCCTTTGCGTCGAAAATCTCTCTTTTCTCATATGTAACCAAACCCAATCTTCTGGTTCAAAAACCAGCTTGCGACGCCCCTTGTTGGCTTGTTTTGCGTACTGTTTCGTTGTTCGCTCAATGTTGAGTCTTGCTTTCTCATGAATTTGCCTAACAAATTCAGCTTTCTTTTTGCCATCTAAATTAACTCGCTCAATCATGGGTAAAGGAGATAAATCCAATGGAGTTAATGGATTAAATCCATACATAATTTCAAATGGAGAAAATTTAGTAACAGAATGAATAGTACGATTATAAGCAAATTCAACATGTGGTAAACAATCTTTCCAAGTTTTAATGTTCTTACTAATAATAGCCCTTAACAAAGTAGACAAAGTTCTATTTACTACTTCGGTTTGATTATTAGTTTGTGGATGGCAAGTAGTAGAAAATAATAACTTAGTACCTAACTTACACCACAAAATTTTACAAAAGTAACTTGAGAACTTAGCATCTCTATCGGAAATAATTGCTCTAGGCATACCGTGTAATCTCACAATCACTTTAAAGAACAAATCAGCAACATGTGAAGTATCATCCATTTTGTGACATAGAATAAAGTGTGCCATTTTAGAAAATTTATCCAAAACCACAAAAATTGAATCTCTACCACGTTTACTCCTAGGCAATTCTAACACAAAATCCATAGAAATATCAATCCAAAACTTATTAGGAATAGGCAATGGTGTGTATAAATCATGGAGTTGCTTTCGAGATTTTGCCTGCCTGCATGTGACACATCTATCGCAAGTTCTCTTAACATCTCTTTTCATGTGTGGCCAAAAAAAGTGTTCTTGAAAAACAGTTAATGTTTTACCTATCCCAAAATGTCCCGTCAATCCTCCACCATGTGATTCTCTAACTAATATAAATTATGCACGGAACAATTCAGTATGCACAATTTATTTTTTCGAAATAAAAAAACCCTCATGTCTAAAAAATACTTACCATTAGGGGTATTCTCATAAGTTATATACTCTTCACTAAAGTTAGGGTCTGAAGGATAAAATTATTTAATATGTTCAAAATCAAGCAATTTAGCATCAAGAGGAGAAAGTAATACGTACCTGCAAGAGAGTGCATCTGCAACCACATTTTCCTTACCTTGCTTATATTTGATGACATATGGAAACGTCTCAATGAATTCCACCCAACGAGCATGTCTTTTGTTCAGTTTGTGTTGTCCTTTCAAGTGCCTCAATGATTCGTGATCAGTGTGAATTACAAACTTCTTGGGTCAAAGGTAGTACTGCCATGTTTCCAAAATTCGAACCAATGCGTATAATTCCTTATCATAAGTCGGGTAGTTTAAAACTGCTCGACTTAGCTTTTCACTGAAATATGCAATCAGTCGTCCTTCTTGCATAAGCACAGCTCTAATACCTACACCAGAAGTATCACATTCAATCTGAAATATTTTGTTAAAATTAGATAAAGCTAATAAGGGTTGCATTTGTTAATTTTTGCTTGATGAGCTGAAACGCATTCTCTTGCTCTTCTCCCTACTTGAAATCAACATTTTTCTTTATTACTTTAGTGAGCGGTGCGGTTAAAGTACTAAAGTCTTTCACAAACCGTCGGTAGAAACTAGCGAGTTCATGAAAACTTCGTACGTTGCCTATGCTCGTGGGACTCGGCTATTCTTGAATTGCAAGAATTTTCTCTTCATCAACTTGTATTCCTTATGCACTCACAATGAAACCAAGAAACACAAGTTTATCGGTGCAAAAGGTGCATTTCTTTAAGTTAACAAATAACTTCACTTTTCTAAGTACATTTAAAATCGATTTTAAATGCACAATATGATCATCCAAGTTTTTGCTATAAATGAGAATATTATCAAAATAAACAACAACAAATCTGCCTATGAATGCACGCAATACATGGTTCATTAATCGCATAAATGTGCTCGGTGCATTAGTTAACCCGAAATGCATTACTAACCATTTATACAAATTATATTTTGTTTCAAAGGCTTTTTTCCATTCATTACCCTCCTTCATGCGTATTTGATGATACCCACTCTTCAAATCAATTTTTAAAAATATACAAGCTCTATACAATTCATCTAACATGTCGTTTAAGCGAGGAATGGGATGTCGATACTTTACCGTAATGTTGTTGATCGCTCGGCAGTCAACGCACATTCTCTAAGTGCCATCTTTTTTAGGTACAAGTAAAACTGGAACGGCACATGGACACATGCTTGATACGAACCTCGCTAAGAATAACGAGACCTGAACTCAACAAGGAACCCGAGATCGTTCTACGATCAGATTTGAATGGAACCTCGATCCATTGTTTATAAAAAAACAAGAACCTCGGTATAATGTATACGCCACAAACGGTGATGGAAGTCCGTTCAATAAGTCATCGATGAACGCCACAAGAATAATTCTTGATAAGTTTGAATAGTTCTTCAAAGAACCAAAGAGAAAATAACTCTCAATTTTTGACTAATGAATTTTTTGAAGTTGTGCCATGATTTGTATCATTCCCCTCCTTTTGAAAAGGATTTGTCCTCAAATCATCACCTACATCAAATGGACTCAAATTAGCAACATTAAAAGTAGCACTGACATTGTACTCACCTAGTAAATCTAGCTTGTAAGTATTGTCATTGATACGCTCTAAGACTTGAAAAGGGCCATCTCCTATTGGAAGTAATTTGGAACCCTTTGCGTCGGAAATCTCTCTTTTCTCAGATGTAACCAAACCCAATCTTCTGGTTCAAAAACCATCTTGCGACGCCCTTTGTTGGCTTGTTTTGCACACTGCTCCGTTCTTCGCTCAATGTTTAGTCTTGCTTTCTTATGAATATGCCTAACAAATTTAGCTTTCTTTTTGCCATTTAGATTAACTCGCTCAATCATGTGTCAAGGAGATAAATCCAATAGAGTTAATGAATTAAATCCATACACAATTTCAAATGGAGAAAATTTAGTAGTAGAATGAATAGTACGATTATAAGCAAATTCAACATGTGGTAAACAATCTTCCCAAGTTTTAATGTTCTTACTAATAACAGCCCTTAACAAAGTAGACAAAGTTCTATTTACCACTTTGGTTTGACCATCAGTTTGTGGATGACAAGTAGTAAAAAATAATAACTTATTACCTAACTTACACCACAAAATCTTCCAAAAGTAACTTAAGAACTTAGCATCTCTATCTGAAACAATTGTTCTAGGCATACCATGTAATCTCACAATCTCTTTAAAGAACAAATCAACAACATGTGAAGCATCATCCATTTTGTGACATGGAATAAAGTGTGCCATTTTAAAAAATCTATCCACAACCACAAAAATTGAATCTTTACCACGTTTACTCCTAAGCAATCCTAACACAAAGTCTACAGAAATATCAATCCAAGGCTCATTAAGAATAGGCAATGGTATGTATAAACCATAGGGTTGCTTTCGGGATTTTGCTTGCCTGCATGTGACACATCTATCGCAAGTTCTCTCAACATCTCTTTTCATGTGTGGCCAAAAGAAGTGTTCTTGTAAAACAGCTAATGTTTTAGCTATCCCAAAGTGTCCCATCAATCTTCTACTATGTGATTCTCTAACTAATAAATCACGCACGGAACAATTCGGTATGCACAACTTATTTTCTTGAAATAAAAAATCCTAATGTTTAAAGTACTTACTATTAGGGGTCTTCTCACAAGCTATATACTCTTCAATAAAGTCAGGGTCTGAAGGATAGAACTCTTTACTATGTTCAAAACCAAGCAATTTAGCATCAAGAGTAGAGAGTAATGCGTACCTACGAGAGAGTGCATCTGCAACCACATTTTCCTTACCTTGCTTATATCGGATGACGTATGGAAACATTTCAATGAACTCCACCCAACGAGCATGTCTTTCGTTCAGCTTGTGTTGTCCTTTCAAATGCCTCAACGATTCGTGATCAGTGTGAATCACAAACTTTTTGGGCCAAAGTTAGTGCTGTCGTGTTTCTAAAGCTCGAACCAATACGTATAATTCCTTATCATAAGTCGGGTAGTTTAATGCTGCTCCACTTAACTTTTCACTAAAATACGCAATCGGTCGTTCTTTTTGCATAAGCACAGCTCTAATACCTATACCAGAAGCATCACATTAGATCTCAAATATTTTGTTAAAGTTAGGTAAAGCTAATAAAGGTGCATTTGTCAATTTTTGCTTGATGAGCTGAAATGCCTTCTCTTGCTCTTCTCCCCACTTGAAACCAATGTTTTTCTTTATTACCTCAGTGAGCGGTGCGGCTAAAGTACTAAAGTCTTTCACAAATCGTCAGTAGAAACTAGCGAGTTCATGAAAACTTCGTATGTTACCTATGCTCGTGGGACTCGGCTATTCTTGAATTGCAAAAATTTTCTCTTCATCAACCTGTATTCCTTGTGCACTCACAATGAAACCAAGAAACACAAGTTTATCGATGCAAAAGGTGCATTTCTTTAAGTTAACAAATAACTTCTCTTTTCTAAGTACATTTAAAATCGATTTTAAATGCACAATATGATCATCCAAGTTTTTGCTATAAATGAGAATATTATCAAAATAAACAACAACAAATCTGCCTATGAATGCACGCAATACATGGTTCATTAATCGCATAAATGTGCTCGGTGCATTAGTTAACCCGAAAGGCATTACTAACCATTTATACAAATTATATTTTGTTTCAAAGGTTTTTTTCCATTCATTACCCTCCTTCATGCGTATTTGATGATACCCACTTTTCAAATCAATTTTTGAAAATATACAAGCTCTATACAATTCATCTAACATGTCGTATAAGTAAGGAATGGGATGTCGATACTTTACCGTAATGTTGTTGATCGCTCGACAGTCAACGCACATTCTTCAAGTGCCATCCTTCTTAAGTACAAGTAAAACTGGAATGGCACATGGACTCATGCTTTCCCTCATATAACCTTTCGCCATCAACTCACTTACTTGCCTTTGAAGCTCTTTTGTCTCCTCAGGATTGCTCTTATAAGCTGGTCAGTTTGAAATTGTGGCACCAGGTACAAAATCAATTTGATGTTTAATCCCTCGGATAGGAGGTAATCCTTGTGGCGTTTCTTCGGAAAAAACATTCTCATATTCCTGCAAAAAAGAAACCATAGAGTTAGGCAAGTAGGATTAATCTTATTAATATTTAAAAACGCCTCTTTGTACAAAAGTACAATCATTGGCTGATTTAAAAACTTTGCTCTTTTTATTTCGCTCTCTTTTGCATAAAAATTTATTTTTCTCTCAATTTTGTTTTCAATGACTGAATTTGCACTCTTTTTTTCTCTTTCAATTTTTTCTCTCGAATTATCACTTGTTTTCTTTTTATCTCTCTCTTTCTTTTGATCACACTCCTTTCGTAACCACACTTGATCCTCATACACTTGTTGCGGTGTTAAAAGTACAAGAGTGATTGGTCGTTGATTAAGGACAAAAGAGTACTTATTCGTAAAGCCATCATGCTTTACACGCCTATCAAACTACCATGGATGCCCTAACAACAAATGTCCAGCTTGCATCGGTACTACATCACACAATACGTTATCTTTATATTTGCCAATTCGAAATGCAACTATCACTTGCATATTTACACTCATCTCTCCACTATCATTTAACCACTGCAATTTGTACTGTTTAGGATGTTTCAACGTGGGCAGTCCTAAGTTTTCCACCATTATTGTGCTTACAACATTAGTACAAATACCACTATCAATAATTATACTACACACCTTGTCCTTGACGTGGCACCTAGTATGAAAGAGGTTCTCTCGCTGCACTTCTTCAACTTCTTTTGCCTGCAAGCTCAACGCTCTCCTGGTTACTAATGTTAATGCATAAGGGGTTAAATACTCCTCCTCGGTGATGTTTTCCAATGGCGGCATGTCATTGGTGTCAGAATCTTCATCGTCAGTCACATTGTCACCATTATCTTGCATCATCATAACTCGAGTATTTGGACATTGACTTACTATGTGTTCCATGCCTTGACATTTTAAACATTTAATGTCACGATTTCTAGAGGTAGAAGTGTCAATTTTACCTTGAGAAACGTGACTGGTGTTTTCGTATTTAGGCTCAAACTTGTGCTTGGGTGTTGCGGATGATTGCAACTTGTCTTTTTGCTTGTGGAATTCGGTTTCCAAAAGATTGCTTTGTGGAATTCGGTTTCCAAAAGATTTAGACGTGCACTGCTCCTTCTTTTGAGTTGGCGCTCAATTTTGATAGCCATGTGAACCAAATCCTCTAATTCCACATAATGTTGTAATTCCACTGCGTTTGTTATTTCTCAATTCAAATCACCCAAAAATCCATCCATAGTAGTTTCTCGATCCTCCTCTATATTCGCTCGGATCATAGTTATTTCTATTTCTTTATAATAATCCACCACGCTCCGGTTGCCTTGCGTAAGGCTTTACATTTTTTGATACAACTCCCTGTAATAATAGCTTGGAACAAACGTTTTCTCATCACAGTTTTCATCTCCTCCCATGTTTCTAATGGACATTTTCTATTTCTTCTCCTACTTAAAACCAATTGATCCCACCAAACAATAACATAATCAGAAAATTCAATGGCTGCAAGTTTTACCTTCTTCATTTCGGAGTAGTTATGGCAATCAAAAACTAGCTCCATCTTCTTTTCCCACTCAAGATAAGCCTCGGGGTCATTATCCTCCCGAATCCAATCTTTTCTAACACGTTCAACCCTCTTATTGCTGTCTACCGAGTGTCTATCTTCTTCCTCAAAACTGCCGTCGTTATATTCCTCAAAATCTTCTACTGTACGCTGTTGTTGACCGCTTTCCCTTCGATTCCTCCGATTGGCATTTTCTAATCTATCCAACCGTTCACTTATTTGCTCTAGTTCCAGCTTTATCATCCGTCTCATCTCTCCCACAAAAGCCTCCATATATAGCTTTGAATTCATCCCTATTTGTGCTTACTCATGGTCGTGTTGTGACATGATATTTGCAGGAGAGAAGTTATAAAAAAAAGGACCTCATAATTCTCTCCTTTACGTGTTTACACTCAAGAATATAAATTATTCTGCACTCGTGTTTCACTCAAAAAATTTGCGGCTTTTATCCCTCTAATGCTCTCACCACTCTTACCTTTTTTCACTCAATAATTCTCTTTCGGTTCTTTTGAAACTAACAAACAATAACAAAAAATTTCTTGCAACAATGCTTCAGGACTTACTACGGCAAAATAGAGGCTGAAAATAAGGTCGTGTCACTGATTCTAAAGGTTTTAATTTCATACAAAGTATTTCAATTTTATACCCACTGATTTGGAAATTGAGAATCACAAGAAATATATTAGAATTTGATACACAAATATTAGGGTGTTGATGACAAACTGAAATATGAAATTTTTGTTTTTTTTTTGTTTTTTTTCACTTTTTTTTCTCTCTTTTTTTTTTCTTCTCTTTTTTTTTTCTTTTTTTTTTATATCAAGAATTGTGAAAAGAATAATAGATTGCGAAAAGAATAAGAAAGGGATAGGCAAACCTGACGCTAGAATAAACCTTGCTCTGATACCAAATGATACGAACTTCGCTAAGAATAACGAGACTCGAATTCAACAAGGAACGCGAGATCGTTCTACGATCAGATTTGAATGGAACATCGACCCATTGTTTATAAAGAAACAAGAACCTCGGTATAATGTAGACGCCACAAGTGGTGATGGAAGTTCGTTCAATAAGTCACTGATGAACGCCACAGGAATAATTCTTGATAAGTTCGAATAGTTTTTCAAAGAACCAAAGAAAAAATAACTCTCAATTTTTGACTAAAAAATTCTTTGAAGTTGTGCCATGATTTGTATCAATGCTCTCCCTCACGTAGCCTTTCGCCATCAACTCATTTGCTTGCTTTTGAAACTCTTTTGTCTTCTCAGGATTGCTCCTATAAGCTGGTCGGTTTGGAATTGTCGCACCAAGTACAAAATCAATTTGATGTTCAATCCCTCAGATAGGAGGTAATCTCTGCGACGTTTTTTCGTGAAAAACATCCTCATATTCCTGCAAAAGAGAAACCATAAAGTTAGGTAAAACAGAATCAATCTCATTAGTATTTAAAAATACCTCTTTTTACGAAAGTACAATTATTGACTAATTTAAAAATTTCGCTCTTTTTATTTCGCTCTCTTTTGCATAAAAATTTATTTTTCTCTCTATTTTATTTTCAACGACTGAATTTGCACTATTTTTTTCTTTTTCAATTTTTTCTCTCGAATTATCGCTCGTTTTCTTTTTATCTCTCTCTTTCTTTTGATCACACTCCTTTCATAACCACACTTGATCTTCATACACTTGTTGCGGTGTTAAAAGTATAAGAGTGATTGGTCGTTGATTAAGTACAAAAGAGTACTTGTTCGTAAAGCCATCATGTTTTACACGCCTATCAAATTGCCATGGACGCTCTAGCAACAAATGTCCAGCTTGCATCGGTATTACATCACGCAACACTTCATCTTCATATTTGCTAATCCGAAATACAACTATCATCTGTTTATTTACCCTCATCTCTTCACTATCATTTAACCACTGCAATTTGTAAGGTTTAGGGTGCTTCAACGTGGGCAGTCCTAATTTTTTCACCATTATTATGCTTGCAACATTAGTACAACTACCACTATCAATAATCACATTACACACCCTGTCCTTGACGTGACACCTAGTATGAAAAAAGTTCTCTTGTTGCACTTCTTCAACTTCTTTTGCCTACAAGCTCAACGTTCTCCTAGTTACTAATGTTAATGCATCAGGGGCTAAATACTCATTTTCAGTGATATTCTCCAATGGCGGCATGTCATTGGTGTCAGAATCTTCATCGTCAATCACAATGTCACCATTATCTTGTATCATCATAACTCGCGTATTGGAACATTGACTTGTTATGTGTCCCCTGCCTTGACATTTAAAACATTTAATGTCATGATTTTTAGAGGTAGAAGTGTCAATTTTACCTTGAGAAACGTGGTTGGTGTTCTCGGACTTAGACTCAAACTTGTGCTTGGGTGTTGCGGATGTTTGCAGCTTGTCTTCTTTTTTTGTGAAATTTGGTTTCCAAAAAAATGCACTCGAACTTTGATTTAAACGTGCGCGCCTATCCTCTTGAGTTGATGCTCAATTTTGATGGTCATGTGAACCAAATCCTCTAATTCCACATAATGTTGCAATTTCACCGCGTTTGCAATTTCTCGATTCAAACCACCAAAAAACCTAACCATAGTAGCTTCTCGATTCTCTTCTATATTCGCTCGGATCATAGTTATTTTCATTTCTTTATAATAATCCTCTACGTTCCGGTTGCCTCGCATAAAACTTTGCAATTTTTGATATAACTCCCTGTAATAATAGCTTGGAACAAACCGTTTTCTCATCACAGTTTTCATCTCCTTTCATGTTTCTATTAGACTTTCTCTGTTTTTTCTCCTACTTAAAACTAATTGATCCCACCAAACAATAGCATAATCAGAAAATTCAATGGTTGCAAGTTTTACCTTCTTCATCTCGGAATAGTTATGGCAATCAAAATCTAGCTCCATCTTCTTTTCCCACTCAAGATAAGCTTTGGGATCATTCTTGCCTTGAAATGAAGGCATTTTCATTTTAATGCTGCCCAAATTATTATCCTTCTGATTCCAATTTTTTCTAACACGTTCAACCCTTCTATTGCTGCCTACTGAGTATCTATCTTCCTCCTCAAAACTGCTGTTGTTATATTCCTCAAAATCTTTTACTGTACGCCGTTGTTGAATGCTTTCCCTCTGATTCCTCCGATTGACATTTTCTAATCTATCCAACTGTTCACTAATTTGCTCTAATTTCAGCTTCATCATTCGTCTCATCTCTCCCACCAAAACTTCCATGTATAGCTTTGAATTCATTCCTGTTTATGCTTCCTCGTGGTCGTGATGTGACATGATATCTGCAGGAGATAAGTTATAAAAAAGGACCTCATAATTCTCTTCCTTACGTGTTTACACTCAAGAATATGAATCACTCTGCACTCGTGTTTCACTTAAAAAATTTGCGGCTTTTATCCCTCTAATGCTCTTACCACTTTTGCCCTTTTCTACTCAATAATTCTCTTTCGGTTCTTTTGAAACTAACAAACAATAACCAAAAATTTCTTGCAATAATTCTTCAGGACTTACTACGGTAAAATAAAAGCTGAAAATAAGGTCGTGTCGCGAATTTTAAAGTATTTCAATTTTATACCCACTGATTTGGAAATTGAGAATCACAAGAAATATATTAAAATTTGATACACAAATATTGGGGTGTTGATGACAAAGTGAAATATGAAATTTTTGTTTTTTTTAGTTTTTTTCACTTTTTTTTTTCTTCCTTCTCTTTTTTTTTCTTTTTTTTTTATATCAAGAATTGCGAAAAAAATAACAGATTACGAAAAGAATAACAAAAGGGATAGGCAAACCTGACGCTAGAATAACCTTTGCTCTGATACTAAATGATATGAACCTCGTTAAGAATAACGAGACCCGAACTCGACAAGGAACCCGAGATCGTTCTATGATTAGATTTGAATGGAACCTCGACCTGTTGTTTATCAAGAAACAAGAACCTCGGTATAATGTAGACGCCACAAATGGCGATAGAAGTCTGTTTGATAAGTCACTCATGAACGTCACAAGAATAATTCTTGATAAGTTTGAATAGTTTTTCAAAGAACCAAAGAGAAAATAACTTTCAAATTTTGACTAATGAATTCTGATAAAGTGCCTTTTTATAAGCAAAATCGTATCTTGTACTTACCTAAGATAAAAAAGAAAGCTAACTAATTAAACAGAGTTATAAATGAACTCAAACATTCCAAGGAAAGTTAAGTAATTAAATAGACTTATAAATGAACTCAAACACTTCTAAATATTCCTATTTTACTTGCTAAAAAAATCAATTTTATATTTGGTCAGACTTTTCTAGAGTTTGAATCATGCACATCCATCTTTGCTGGATATGTGGACCAAGCTCAATGGGTCTGCACGAATTTACTTGGTCCAAACTTCTTAAATTAGCCCGTTAAGTGTATCTTTGAACTTCTTTATTTGTGCTCTCATTACTGGACCAATCGGAACTTGAATTGAATTTTTTGAAGTTATACCACGATTTGTATCAATAATGAATCCAAATTTTGATGGTTTTATAAATATGCATAAATAAATTAGATTATTAATGTATCATTCTTTTATTAGGTATTCATTTATGTAATTGTACCACAAGTACTAAATTGTTTCGATCCATGTAAAAATCACTGTATTTTAATTGAGAGCAAACTAAATTCATTCAATTTATATGCTTTAACTATTTTAAATTTTTTATAAATTTTTACATAAATATCATAATAAAGTCTTACAACATCCATGTGATGCATATAAAATCTTTATAAGGTTGTCAAACATATAAGAAATTGAATCATAATTATATTTATAATAAGAGAATATGTTTTATCAAAATTAATTTTATGTTTTTATAAGAAATCTTGAGTATAGAGTAATGCTTTATATTTATGATCTTATTATTTTTCTTATGTTTTCTTATAAATACCCATTTTTATCCAATGAGTTTAATGTTTTCATGTGTTTACTTTAAAGGTCTAAATATTTCAAGTTTGGCAAGAGAACTCAATTCTACTTGTATAAGTTCTTCTATTGAGACGAATCATGCCCGTCTCTACATTCATCATTAATTTGTGGGTGATAATTATATTTCATAAAATAAAATACGTTGTTGATAATTTTTTTATTATGATCTACATTTGTCCTATTTATACATAATTTGTAAGCTTTTCTTTATTTTTGAAATTTGTAAGTTTAAAAAGACAACTACCTATTTAGGGACAAATGTCATTTGAAGTACTTGTGTCGCTTTAGAGACAAATATCTTTTCAGGACAATTAACTATACTAGAGCTAGTGCTTTAAAATATATGGATATATTTATAGATTGAGTATTGTTTATGACATGATCTTGACTTTTTCTTCCCTAAAATAATATCTTTTGAACTAACGCATCTACCACATTACTGGTATGTAGTACATTGTTTTTTTGGAGCAATTATTTGTGATGGTGTATTGGTAGTTGGATTATGTAATTTACTAATTTTTACATTATCAGTAAATAGAACTGGTAATTGATTTGTAATTTGCCGAAGCTACATTATCCTTTGCATACTATTTTCAAATTGATTAATTCAAAGTTCATGATAAAACACAAAAATTATTTTCCATGAAAATTTAAGTCTTACTTAGGAGGCCTTTTTCTTAACTCTTATTTTAATTATTCTTGAACGTGGCGTTAGATATGCAATTTATTGCGCTACTTCACCTGTAGGCTTTAGTGGTGTTCTAATGCAGGTAAAAAGAGTAATAACATATGGTTTATGTTAGTTTACAGCTCATAAGCATAATTATCCTGCACATGACTTAAAGCTTACTATTATTGTGTTTACATTAAAGTTATGGAGGTATTACTTGTATGGTAAGAAATTTGTGGTGTTTTCAGATTATAAAAGTCTTCAACATTTGTTAAGAACTTAAGACAGATTAGGTGGATGGAGTTTTTAGAAGATATGATTTTAACTTGCAATACCATCCTAGTAAGGCTAATGTTGTAGTAGATGCCTTAAATAGGAAATTACAAGGAATGTTAGCAAATTTCTTATGTCATAGGTGAAAAATATGTGCTTATTTACAAAAATTTGATTTGAGGATTGATAAAGTAGAATATCAACCTTCTTTGTTTAATTTTGTGGCATAACCTACTGCTCTCTAAAGGGTTATCCTAGCTCAACAAAATGATTTTAAAGTTGAATTAGTGCTTGCCAAATTAAAGAAAGACACTGCAATGGAATGATGGTAAATTGATTTTCTTTTAGCTTAAGATTTACTAATAAGTTTTTTGCACCATTTATTGATTCTCTTAGAATGGATATTCTTAGTAAAGCTCATAAATCTAAATTTACCATGCATCCTAGTGATACAAAAACTTACCAAAACTTATGTAAACATTTTTGGAAGGATGGGATAAAAAAAGATGTAGGAGAATTTATGACTAGATGTTTAGTATGCACACAGGTGATGGAAGAATATCAAATATTAATGAGATTACTTTAATCTCTTTCAGTGTCTAAATGGAAATAAGAACATATAACAATGGATTTTTTCAAATGTTTTATGACAAAAAACCTCTTTCAATATCAGTCTAATCTTGGAATGACAATTTTTGAAGTATTGTATGGTAGACCATGTAAATCTTTTATATGCTATACAGAAGTTAGAGAAATTTCTCTTATAGGTTATGAATGGGTAAAGAAAACAATTATGAAATTGAAGTTGATTAGGTGGTGGCTTCTATTAGCTCAAAGGCATAAGAAAAGTTATGTGAATTAAAGAAGGAGGCCATTAGAGTTTGATGTCAGTGATCACATTTTCTTAAAAGTTAAACTTCACACAAGAATGATTAGATTTTGAAAGAAAGGAAAACTTACTCTAAGATTTATTGATGCTTTTGAAATTTTGGAATGAGTTAATGAAATTTTGGAATGATACTTAAAGGAGTATCATTTGAATGCTTCACATGCATTAGACTAAAAAGATCTCACCTTAAATGAGAACGTTTCCTATCAAGAGAGGCCGACTCAAATTTTAGATCACAAGGAACAAGTTTTTTGTAATAAAATTATAAGTTATTAAAAGTTTTATAGTAACGCAAAAGTATTGAAGAAGTCATATAGGAACTTGAAGTTCACATTCAAATTTAATATTTAAAGTTGTTTAAAATAGGCATATAAATTTTGAAGATGAAGTTTTTATAACGGAGGAGGATTGTAACATGTGGCTAGAAGTTAAAAAAAATGAAAGGTATGAAGTAAGCAGCTAAATTGTTGTCTGCCATTTAATTCCGTTTTGTGACATGGAATAAAGTGTGCCATTTTAGAAAATCTATCCACAACCACAAAAATTGAATCTCTACCACGTTTACTCCTTGGCAATCCTAACACAAAATCCATAAAAATATCAATCCAAGACTCATTAAAAATGGGCAATGGTGTGTATAAACCATGGGACTGCTTTCGGGATTTTACTTGCCTACATGTGACACATCTATCGCAAGTTCTCTCAACATCTCTTTTCATGTGTGGTCAAAAGAAGTGATCTTATAAAACAGCTAATGTTTTAGCTATCCCAAAGTGTCCCATCAATCCTCCACCATGTGATTCTCTAACTAATAAATCATACACGGAATAATTCGGTATACACAACTTATTTTCTCAAAATAAAAACTCTCATGTCTAAAGTACTTACCATTGGGGGTCTTCTCACAAGCTATATACTCTTCACTAAAGTTAGGGTTTAAAGGATAGAACTCTTTAATATTTTCAAAACCGAGCAATTTAACATCAAGAGTAGAGAGTAATGCGTACCTGCGAGAGAGTGCATCTACCAACCACATTTTCCTTACCTTGCTTATATCGGATGATGTATGGAAACGACTTAATAAACTCCACCCAATGAGCATGTCTTTTGTTCAGCTTGTGTTGTCCTTTCAAGTGCCTCAATTATCCGTGATCAGTGTGAATCACAAATTCCTTGGGCCAAAGGTAATGCTGCCATGTTTCCAAAACTCGAACTAATGCGTACAATTCCTTATTATAAGTCGGGTAGTTTAAAGCTGCTCCACTTAACTTTTTACTGAAATACGCAATCGGTCGTCCTTCTTGAATAAGCACAGCTCCAATACCTACACCAGAAGTATCACATTCGATCTGAAACATTTTGTTAAAATTAGGTAAAGTTAATAAGAGTGCGTTTGTCAATTTTTGCTTGATGAGTTGAAACGCCTTCTCTTGCTCCTCTCCTCACTTGAAACCAACGTTTTTCTTTATTATTTCAGTAAGTGGTGCGGTTAAAGTAGTAAAGTCTTTTACAAACCGTCGGTAGAAACTAGCAAGTCCATGAACACTTTGTACGCTATCTATGCTCGTGGGACTTGGCCATTCTTGAATTGCACAAATTTTCTCTTCATCAACTTGTATTCCTTGTGCACTCACAATAAAACCAAAAAACACAAGCTTATTGGTCCAAAAGGCGCATTTCTTTAAGTTAGCAAATAATTTCTCTTTTCTAAGTACATCTAAAACTGGTTTTAAATGCACAATATGATCATCTAAGTTTTTAGTGTAAATGAGAATATCATCAAAATAAACAACGATAAATCTACTTATGAATGCGCGCAATACATGGTTCATTAATCGCATAAATGTGCTCGGTGCATTAGTTAACCCGAAAGACATTACTAACCATTCATACAAACCGTATTTTGTTTTAAAGGCAATTTTTCATTCATCACCCTCTTTCATGCGTATTTAATGATACCCACTTTTCAAATCAATTTTTGAAAATATACAAACTCCATGCAATTTCTCTAACATATCGTTTAAACGAGAAATGGGATGTCGATACTTTACCAAAATGTTGTTAATTGCTCAGCAGTTAACGCACATTCTCCAAGTGCCATCCTTCTTAGGTACAAGTAAAACTGGAATGGCACATGGACTTATGCTCTATTTCACGTAACCTTTCGCCATCAACTCATTTACTTGCCTTTGAAGCTCTTTTGTGTCCTCAGGATTGCTCCTATAAGATGGTCAGTTTGGAATTGTCGCACAAGGTACAAAATCAATTTGATATTTAATCCCTCGGATAGGAAGTAATCCTTGTGGCATTTTTTCGGGAAAGACATCCTTATATTCCTGCAAAAGAGAAACCATAGAGTTAGGCAAAGCAGAATCAATCTCATTAGTATTTAAAAACGCCTCTTTGTACAAAAGTACAATCATTGGCTAATTTAAAAATTTCGCTCTTTTTATTTCATTTTCTTTTGCATAAAAAATTATTTTTCTCTTTATTTTGTTTTCAACGACTGAATATGCACTCTTTTTTTCTCTCGAATTGTCACTTGTTTTCTTTTTATCTCTCTCTTTCTTTTGATCACATTCCTTTTGTAACCACACTTGATCCTCATACACTTGTTGCGGTGTTAAAGGTACAAGAGTGATTGGTCGTTGATTAAGTACAAAAAAGTACTTGTTCGAAAAACCATCATATTTTATACGCCTATCAAACTGCCATGGACGCCCTAGCAACAAATGTCCAGCTTGCATTGGTATTACATCACACAACACTGCATCTTCATATTTGCCAATTCGAAATGCAACTATCACCTACTTATTTACTTTCATCTCTCCACTATCATTTAACCACTGTAATTTGTACGGTTTATGGTGTTTCAACGTGGGCAGTCCTAATTTTTCCACCATTATTGTGCTTGCAACATTAATGCAACTACCACTATCAATAATCATACTACACACCTTGTCTTTGATGTGGCACTTAATATGAAAGACGTTCTCTTACTGCACTTCTTCAACTTCTTTTGCCTGCAAGCTCAACGCTCTCTTGGTCACTAATGTCAATGCATCAGGAGCTAAATACTCTTCCTCGATGATGTTCTCTAATGGCGGCATGGCATCGATATTAGAATCTTCATCATCAGTCATAATGTCATCATTATCTTGCATCACCATAACTCGCTTGTTTGGACATTGACTTGCTATGTGTCCCCTGCCTTGACATTTAAAACATTTAATGTTACGGTTTCTAGAGGTAGAAGTGTCAATTTTACCTTGAGAAACGTAGCTGGTGTTCTCGAACTTGGGCTCAAACTTATACTTGGGTGTTGTGGATGTTTGCAGCTTGTCTTCTTTCTTTGTGAAATTCGATTTCCAAAAGAATGCACTCGAACTTTGATTTAGACGTGCGCTGCCCCTCCTCTTGAGTTGGCGCTCAATTCTGATGGCCATGTGAACCAAATCTTCTAATTCCACATAATGTTGCAATTTCACCATGTTTGCAATTTCTCGATTTAAACCACCTAAAAACCTAACCATAGTAGCTTCTCGATCCTCCTCTATATTTGCTCGGATCATAGTTATTTCCATTTTTTTATAATAATCCTCCACGCTCCGGTTGCCTTATGTAAGGTTTTGCAATTTTTGATACAACTACCTGTAATAATAACTTGGAATAAACCGTTTTATCATCACAGTTTTCATCCCCTCCCATGTTTCTATTGGACGTTCTCTATTTCTTCTCCTACTTAAAACCAATTGATCTCACCAAACAATAATATAATTAGAAAATTCAATGGCTACAAGTTTTACCTTCTTCATTTCAGAGTAGTTGTGGCAATCAAAAAGTAACTCCATCTTCTTTTCCCACTCAAGATAAGCCTTGGGATCATTCTTGCCTTGAAATGAAGGCACCTTAATCTTAATGCTGCCCAAATTATTATCTTCCTGATTCCAATCTTTTCTAGCACATTCAACCCTCCTATTGCTGCCTACTGAGTGTCTATCTTCCTCCTTAAAACTGCTATTGTTATATTCCTCAAAATCTTTTATTATACGCCGTTGTTGAACGCTTTTCCTCCGATTCCTCCTATTAGCATTTTCTAATCTATCCAACCGTTCACTAATTTACTCTAATTTCAACTTCATCATCCGTCACATCTCTCCCACCAAAATTTTCATGTATAACTTTGAATTTATCCTTATTTGTGCTTTCTCGTGGTTGTGTTGAAACATGCTTTCTGTAGAAGATAAGTTATAAAATAAAAAAGGACCTCACAATTCTCTCCCTTACGTGTTTACACTAAAAAATATGAATCACTCTGCACTCGTGTTTCACTCAAAAATTTGCGGCTTTTACCCTTATAATACTCTTACCACTCTTACCTTTTTCTATTTAATAATTCTTTTTTCGTTCTTTTTAGACTAACAAACAATAACCAAAAATTTCTTGCAACAATTCTTCAGGATTTATTACGGCAAAATAAAAGTTGAAAATAAAGTCGTGTCACAGATTTTAAAGGTTTTAATTTCGTACAAAATATTTTAATTTTATACCTACTGATTTGGAAATTGAAAATCACAATAAATATATTAAAATTTGATACATAAATATTAGGGTGTGGATGACAAAGTAAAATATGAATTTTCATTTTTTTTTTACTTTTCTTGCTTGCTCTATCTTTTTTTTTTCTTTCTTCTTTTTTTTTATATCAAGAATTGCGAAAAGAGTAACAAATTGCGAAAAAAAATAACAAAAGAGATAGGCAAACCTAACGCTAGAATAACCTTTACTCTGATACCAAATGATACGAATATCACTAAGAATAATAAGACCCGAACTCAACAAGAAACCTAAGTTCATTCTACGATCTGATTTGAATGGAACCTCGACCCGTTGTTTATAAAAAAACAAGAACCTCGGTATAATGTAGATGCCACAAACGGTGATGGAAGTTCGTTAGATAAGTTACTGATGAACGCCACAAGAATAATTCTTGATAAGTTCGAATAGTTCTTCAAAGAATTAAAGAGAAAATAACTCTCAATTTTTCTGACTAATGAATTCTGATTGTTTTTTATTCAAAAGTGTCTTGTTATAGGCAAAATCGTATATTGTACTTAATTAAAACAGAAAGAAAAGCTAACTAATTAAATATACTTATAAATAAACTCAAACACTCCTAAATATTCTTATTTTACTTGCTAAAAAATCAAGTTTAGATTTGTCCAGATTTTTTTAGAGTTTAAATCATGCAGATCCATTTTTGTTGGATATGTAGACCAAACTCAATGGGTCTCCACGAATTTACTTGGGTCCAAACTTCTTAAATTAGCCCGTTAAGTGTATCTTTGAACTTCTTTACTTGTGTTCTCGTAATTGGACCAATCGGAATTTAAATTAAATTTTTTTAAGTTGCGCTATGATTTGTATCAATAGTGAAAGTGTTAACTATTGTATTTATAACAACCCTTAAAGCAAAATCTTAAATATTATGTAACACTTTAAACTAAATCTTCACACATATTAATAACCTTTATTTTAACTCAAGAAATTATAATAAATTATGATGAGTGATTAACTCAATAAATCAAAACATTTCTTAACTTTATAATTCAAAATATTTTTATCAAACATACAAATCTCCAATCCTTGCTCATGTAGGATCATGCAAATAAGTTAACAAACTTATAAAATATTTTATTTCCTTTCAAAGCATTTCTTTTTTCTTTAAAACTATTGGGTTAGTCTTTATACAGAGACTTTTCATAGCAAAAAGAGTTTGAACATCATAATTAAAGTATATAAATGAAAATTTGACAATAATAAATAGGAACATACAAATAAAAATTTAGCCTGCAATATAAAAATAAATCTTTATAAAACCTTAAAAACCTTTTGAAATATTTTATAAAATATTTACTTAGATACTTTCAATAATAAAGAGAAATATAAACATCATAGTTAGACCATATAAATAGAAATATGACTATAGCATCTTAGAATATATAAACCAAAATCTGGTCCACTAAACAAAAATTAGAACACCAAAAGCAAAATTTACTATGCCTTAAAACCATTAAAAAAAAAACATCCTCAATACTTCCTTAATTTTCTTGTAGAAAATAAGTTTAAGCCAATTCATATGCTAAAGCAAAAAATACAATCATGCATCTTATAGACTTTGAAAATAAAAAGAAATTAATAACATACACATATAGACATGTACATGAAAAATACTTTCATAGTGAAAATATATACAATTATTTTAAGTGAAAGTCCAATATATTTGCACACATGCAACTTAAATACATATATGCAAACACATACATATACATATATTTATTGTGGTTCATTTAAAACAAAAGTCCAATTTACTTACATGCAATACCCATCACTCATACAAGCATAAATATATAACTGAATACATACATTATGTTTATTATGACTCTTACAAAACAATCATTTAGCTTACTTACATGCAACATTTATCATTAATACAACCATAAATACACACATATATATATATATATATATTATGTTTATTATGATTCCTTTTAGACAAAGGTTTAGCTTACTTACATGCAAACACATGATTGATATGTCCATAATACATGAACACACATATACATTTATTATGCTTATTGTAATTCTTTTAAAACAAAAATTTGACTTACACACAATCACGCAGCTAACACACAATAATTGATGAATCTAAAAAAAGTATAAATTTATTGAGAGTACATTCTCAATTTACACTTAAGAATGTCATTAACTTTTATTAAAATAAGCACCTCAAGATCTAAAATGAGAGTTGAAATGGAGATTTTATATATAATTGATTTTTCGCAGGCTTTATATAACATGGATATCTCTCAATCTGGAAATATATTTTATATTTCTCTTGGGCCAATACATCATGGACGCATTCCTTCGAAATGTTATGAGCCCAAGATCAGACAGTTCACGCATTTATCTGATAAAAAAGGGCCTTAATAGAATTGAAATGCAGCGCTGGTCTAATCCGAATACATTGGCTAAAAGAACCATAAAAGATTAGATAAATGAAGAAAATAATCACTCACAATAACCATGCCGGAAAGCAATTCTCTTGGGCATTACCAGAATCAATCGAGGCATCCAGCTGCCATATGCCTAACCGTAATACTAACGATTATTTAAACAACATAATATCTAGAAATTTTACTTCTAATTCTAAGAGAGGAAAAGTTTAAAAATAAAAACCAAACTATGGCATGATCCAAACAAAACTCACTAATATCGACCCACCAAGATAAAGTCATCCTCTTCAAGAACCCGAACATCCTTATCCCCTACAAAATTCTCCCTCCCAATTTCCTTCACCAGATTCACAAATTCTAACCTCTTTTCCTGAGAAAGAGGTACATAGGGTAACCTGAAAACTGGCCTCACAACCCCCAGTTGAGCAAGAGCTGTGTTCAGGGCAATGGGATTTGGCTCCTGAAAAAGCCACTCAATCAAAGGCACGAGCTTTGAATTGAGTGCAGGGTTCTTTCCTTCAAACATAAGTTCTCGCATCAGCCCTGGAACCAAGTTGCTAGTAACAGATATCACGCCAGCAGCCCCATGGGTCCACTTGGCATCATGACACTGGTCATCATTCCCACTCCACACCACAATCCCATTAACTGTGTATTGTTCCACCCGATCATTTCCAACACATTCCTTAACACCAGCCAGGTTAGGACTATGTGCCAGTGAGTGAATCACATGCGGGGGAATATCTTGACCGGTTCTTGATGGCACATTGTATATAATGGTTGGGCCCATGGACAACACACTATCAAAATGAGCAACCATGCCCTCCATGGAAGTTTTACCATAGTAAGGATTGATGTGAAGGGCAGCATGCATTCCAACAGCAAAACCTTGTTCAGTTGCGTGAATAGCTTCCCTGGTGGAGTTACTTCCAGTATTTCCAATTACTTTGATTGATCCACCAAAACAGTTCACTGTGTGACCAATAAGCATTATATGTTCATCCCAGCTCATCAGTTGACCTTCACCAGTTGTGCCACCAACAATCATACCTTCTGCACCATTTACGATCTGCATATTCACCAGGTCATCATAAGCTTCAAGATCAAATCTCCCATCTGGTAGATACGGTGTTTTGATGGCTGTTATCAGTCTAAGTGACTTTATGTCATCTGCTGATGTCCTACAATTAAAGGAAGATTTAAAAAAATCATCATTAGCTCAAACGAACAGAACATGCACAATTCAAACAAGTTTTAGCTTTAATATTCCAAATCTCAAGTCACATCAATTCTTTGTGAACTAGACAAGACAAGAATTCAATTTGATAAAAACATTTGCATGTTAATGAACATATAGTTCCTGAAAAATGATAACCAGTCTTTAAACAAATATTATGCATTTTAGATTAAATGAGTCAGTATACAGTTCCTGAAAAATGACAACCAGTCTTTAAACAAATATTATGCATTCTAGGCAAAATGAGTCAATATTGTGCTTTTGCTCACTAAAAAGAAATTATTGCAGTTGAACTTTATGCACAACATTAAAAAAAGTGCTAGGTGATTTCATCATACCATGTTTTGGATTAAGACCAAGATGATTGCCTATTTTTTCTTTTGCTTAATGCATCAGCATCACGGACATGGAATAGAAATTGTACAATTTTAATTTGAATCAAGATGCATGATTTGTATTTTGAAACAGATACAAACTCTTAGGTACCACAACAGCTACCAAATACCTAGACTAAAAAAGTATCGAACATGTCACTCATAGATAAGCAAACTCCAATTTAGAAACATCCATATGGCTTACCTGTTTTTAACTTCAAAACTACGCATTGGAAGATGGAAATTGGATATTATGGCTGCCTGTGGGGGCCTCCATTTCCCATTTTTCCTGCATCAGAGCAATAGAGAAAATGACATTAGCAAATTAGATGAATGGTTATGACATGAAAATTGGCATCCTTCTGCTTTACACTTGTCCGCATTAACTAGCCTCTTAAATCAAAGAAGAAAGAGGAAAAAGAAACAAAGCTTCACAATAATATAAAGTATTATAAAATTCAGAACTACTGCCAAAATTATAATGGAAAAGTTTGCCTCCAAAACCTAATTTGTAGCTCAACTAGGCGAACACATAATTCAAAGATTTTCCATGCCAAAAGAACATTAAATTGTAACAGATTACAGTATTACTAAGGCCAGCAGATATAATCTCAAAAGCCAACTGTAAACAAAGTATATAAGTATAACTCATACCAAAAGCAAAAATACTTAAGAGTACCTTAAACACATAAGAAAATACTATAATATTAAGTTGCAGTGCCTCCAACTAAAAGTAACAGAGAGGATAAATTTCAATCAGTGAAAAGCTCCTTGTACAATTCCCTGCCTGAAATTTCCAGTGTCAAATGAAGATGAATGAGAGGCATTATAAAACAAAGAGTTGGGCTATGAACACTAAAGAGACTGGAATTCCAACTCATAGCCTTATTATTTACTCTTTGTGCTTGTACCTAGGGGTAAGAAGCTGTTACAGGTTGAACCAGATTCAAGAGGAAACGAACCAATGGTTCGGTTCTAGAAACAAAACCAGTTCCTTTCTCTTCGGTTTTGGTTCCAAAATGGAAGAACCTACTTTTATCGATGAATTGGTTCTTCACCCAAACCCGAGCAACCCAACCTGAAAAATGCAAATTAATTTTGGAAGTTCTGGGCTGCATGAAAAATTTCTGAAAGAATGAGAAGAGTGCCTTTTGCTTGCTCTGTTACTTTAGTTTTTGCCCCCACTGTCTTTCTTCACATCACTCTCATCCTCTTCTTCAAGTAACTCTTTACCACTTTTATACCAAGAAAAAAAAAAAGTGTTTTTTTCTGACAATGTTTTACTAGAATGTTGTAAATCCTCAGGATTTTTCAGTCTTAAATCATTCATTCATATGTTTTTAACGTTTCTTTCTAAGTTTGCTTTAGGAAATTCTTTGACTTCTATGACACACTGTGTAGGCTTTCTTGCTTGTCATCTTAAACTTTTTGGGTACGTTTTGACTGAATTCTACAGATTCTTGACCACAATAATCAGCTTCTCCTTCTGTAATTCTTTTCCGGGATGCTGTTTTTGGGTGTGCTATTCCATTTTTGCAGTGAATTTTTATGGTATTTTCTTTCGATGTCAATAAAAATCCCTTTGACTTCCATAACTTCTCCATTTTAAGTGGGAATTTGCTGAATCCTTCTAGTCTCTCACCACCTTGTTTTCATTCCCATGATTTTTGTTTTATAAATGTTTAAAATCATCTTTTGGAGATCAATTTTCTCATTTAGAGCAATTACATGCAACCCTTTGTTAATTTCACTGAATTTCTTCCATGCACTTTTTTTCTTCAACAAAATTTACTCAAAATCTTTGGAACGGTTGTCTGAATCTATCCTTTTGGATTTTGTCATAATTCACCTACAGATGTAATTATTCTTCCTCTGTGTTTGTTAACTAAAGTTGAGGATCTAATATCTACCCTCCTTAATTCTTCCAATTATAATCTTACAAAAACCATATCATTCTTAATTTATTTTTCACTTCTGCAATGGATCTTTAATGCTTTGGTTCCCTATTTCTAATTTACTTTTAGTTAGCTTTATGTAATGGTTCCCCATTCAGCGAAGGGTTTATTGTGTCTTGTCCCCACTTTTTAGATTTGTTTTCTTTCCTATACCGATAACAATTTTTGGAGCTGTTTACTTTCCTATATATAGAAGATTTCTTTTTTATCCATTTTTTCCTGCAAAGGCTTTCTCATCTGTTGCTTCAATGAATGAGAAAGTTTGACCACATATTTCATTATTCATTTCATTAGTTACCATATTCAATACACTGTTTTCATTCATTATTTATTCTCAACAAAGTTCATTTAATTTTCTATCAAGAATTTGGGAAGTTGGTTGCTTAACTTTTCACCTGAATTTCAATCTGGTAAACAGAAAATTTAACCCCAGCTTAGTGTACTCCACTTGTACTCAACTTCATTTCTCAACCATTATTATCACATAAACAGGGTACCCTGAGGTTGGTTGGAACTAGACCAAAATCAATAAGGCAGGGTATCCTGTTAAACAGGATAGGTTCCGATTTTAAAATTTAGGAATCGATTTTTTCTAGCCCAACTGTTTATTTTATAATGCTTCTTCTTCACCGCCATTCAATACTTATTAGCTACTTAGACAATTTCTGATAATTTCTAAGCAACATCAGGCATTAGCTACTAAGATAACTAACATAACCAAGAGTTAATATAAGTCATCACTAAATTGAGCGAAAGGAAATTAAATCGCTATGCAATGATAAAGACCCAAATAATATAAGCCAGTTTCAAATGGGTTAACTGAGAGATGGGAAATAAGTGAATCAGTTGCACAGTACTGAAACAAGCGTGTCTTTCCCACAAAGAGGAAGAAAACAAAGAGATAAGCAATTTCGATGCAATAGATTAATTGAATTCTTACAAACAAAAATAATCAAACCAGTCAACCAACACGACCTAGTTCCAAAAGAATAAGTTAGTCACAAAATCAGACCTAACTGTGATCTATGAAAAATAACCAAATCAAATCAAATAAATAAATAATCTGTCCATATTTCCAATAATGAAAAAGACAAACGAAAAGCCCCGCGTGCAAGTGCAACAAATCATATAAAAAAACCCTTATAGTATTAAATTTTTTGAAATGGAGCTAAATTAAGCAAATACAAGAAATAAATAACGCCAGAACAACAGAATATCAATAAAGAGTGAAACAGAAAGATAGTACATCCATTGGAAGCTACATGCGAAGATATGAATAAATCTTAACGAACATATGAATGAAACGCAAAACAATTCAGTGAGTTTACTGAAAAATTAAAAAAAAATTTGGAGGAAAGAAACGTATGAGATCAGAAGAACCAAAAATGATTTTAACCCAAAATCAAGCTCATAAAGCATTAAATGCTAAAACCCAGATCGACACAATATATACATCGAAGCCAAAGAAAAGAAAAAACAATTAGCCCAATATTCAGCTCAATCCCAATAAAGAGAGACGAACCCATGAGAAGAAAAAAATTCATCTTTGATCATTTCCATAACATATACAAAAAGGGCAACCCAAATAAACAAGATTTACCAATAAAATGCGAATGACCAGTAAGAAACAAGGTGAAGAAGAAGAAGGAATAATCACTTGGAGATAGCAGGGCGAAGGGTGGATGCAGGGCGAAGGGTGGATGCCATGAAGACTCTTGAATATCAAAAGAAAAGGGTTTTATCTGAGCTCCCGGCTCCGTGTACACAAGACCCGGCTCCTAGAGACGTTTACTGCACTGCTTCCTCAGTCAAGGCAGGTAGGCTGTTATCATGATGAAGTCAAAGAGCTTGACTTAGAGCCAGGAAAAAAGCTAGCAAAGACTGCAAAGTCTACCGCGAGCGTGTAGTCCTTCACAAAGAAGAAAAAGAGCCAGGTTGTCTGTTGCCTTGAAAAAATTAGGGCAAAATGTTTGTTCTAAAACGCCACTAGTTTCTTAATTAATTTCTTATTTGCCATTACGTTCTGGCCAGCCCAGCCCATTTCCAAACTTGGTATACGATGGTAACACGAGTAAAGTTTCGGGGGTTAAAAAAAAAAGTGGTGTAAGCCATTCACATGCCGTAAGATACATGTATGCTATTGTTTTAGTCATTCACATGCTCAATGCTTCATGCATGCTTTTTGTACACGTGCGTGTTAATTTCAACCGTGCATTTTCTTGTTACTGTATCTTGTCTTACATTTTGAAACTTAAAAAAGATTTAAGTCAGAAAAGAAAAAACTAGAAAATCAACATGAGTTTTTGCTTTCCTTGCACGAAAAAGCATGCTAACCTAATGCATGGACTTTCCTCACGTTCATTACTTAATACCAATGGCTGTGGAAAGATGAAAGAAGAGTGCTTGTCTTTAAACTTTTTTCTTTTCAACTCAAATATTGTTTATGTTTAAAAAAAAAATTAGGGTTTAAAAAAGAGGATTTTAGATAGAAGGTTTAGAATTCATAATTTAGGGTTACAAAATTTGAGTATCAAGTTTTAAATTCATGGTTTACGGGCTTAGAGTCTAGGGTTGGGGCTTGGGGGTTAGGTGTTCAGGGATTTGAGGTTAAGAGCGAGGTTAAGAGTCTAGGATAAAGGGAATACGGGTTAGGCGTTCAGGGATTCGAGGTTAAGAGTCTAGGATATAGGACTTAGGGTTTAGAACTTAGGGTTTATAGAGTTTAGGATTTAGGATTTTTGGGTTTGGATTTTGGGTTTAGGTTCAAAGGTTTAGGATTTTAGAGTCTTAGGTTTTGCGGTTTAAAACTTGATATTTGAGGTTTAGGGTTTAGGTTTAGGGTTTGGGCTTTGGAGTTTCGGGTTTCGGGTTTAGGGTTTAGGGTTTTAGGGTTTTAGGGTTCAGGGTTCAGGGTTCAGGGTTTAGGGGTTTTAGGTTCAGGTTTAGGGTTCAGGGTTTTGGGTTGAGGGTTCAGGGTTGAGGGTTCAGGGTTTTAGGGTTTCAGGGTTTAGGACTTAAGGGTTTAGGGTTAAGGGTTAAGGGGTTAAGGGTTAAGGGGTTTAGGGTTTAGGGTTTAGGGTTTAGGGTTAAGGGTTTTAGGGTTAAGGGTTAAGGGTTAAGGGTTAAGGGTTTAGGGTTTAGGGTT
>CP135572.1:264242-279659 GCA_032401905.1 Swietenia macrophylla
AAAAAAAGACTAAAAAAAATTAAAAAAATTTGATGAAAATGTATATAGTACACAATCCTCTCTCTACACTGGAATCCAAAATCAATGTTCTGACGCTGAAAAGATGAGGCCCAAAGATGCAGGATACCAGCAATCCCTTTGACGGCAAAATGAAATGGAAGGGATGGCATGAAAGTGATATTAAAACGGCAATGGATTGCATGGAATCATTCATACTCGTGCATCCCGACATACATATCACAAATTTGTGGTTGCTGCAAATGCAATTCAATTTTTTCCGAACACCCATTTCAATTGTGAACTATAATTATTTGGGTCTTTTTTCGCCCTTGCTATGGGCTAGAAATGTGATTTTTTTTAGTGCATTTTTTTGTTGTGATGTTATTTATAAACATTATTGAGGCCTATGTTTAGGAATGACAATCGACTTGACTTAAGTCAGTACATTCAATTCTATAGTGGCATTCATGCAAAAATTTAAGATTAAGCTTGCACTAAATTAAATATGATTGAATATTTTATTATTAAATTTACTTAAATAAATATTTAATATTTATTAAATTTATAATAAATATTTAAAAAATTTTAACATATTTTTGTTTTTGTAATTATAATTTTATTATTTTTACTATTAAGATTATTTAATTTAGTGTATAATTTATATTTAAAATTTTTTAAATAAGAAATTCAGTCATTTAATTAAAAAAATACAACTTAATTACAACATACATATACACATTCAAATTCAATATTATTATTTTATTTTTTTTAAAAAAATTAAAAATAGAATTTAAACATGATATTAGACACGTAGTGTTTGAAAATAGTAAATAATTTTTTTTCTCTTTNTTTTTTTTTTCTTGTTCTAGAAGAAACAAAAGAATTTCAAATCAAACAAAGAGTGTTTTTACAAAAATAATTTTTTTTTGATTTTGCAATTGTAAATATTTTTTTTTACACACACAAACACATATTTGTATACGAAAGAGAGGGGTTAAGTGTTTAATTCGCAAAAACTAAATTCACATTTATAACTATTTTCTCTCTCTTTTTTTTTTTTAAATAATATTATTATGAAAATAATATTTAAAAAATTATTTTTTTTACATACACACATAATATGTATATATGCAATAGAGATGTTACATGTTTTTTTTTTGGTAATTTTAGTTATATATATATATATCACAAATATCCATAACGAATACTTGTAAATATTTATCTGCACCAATACTAAATTAGATTTAGATTTTTATTCTTTTTTTAAAACTCATCCTAAATTTGTTAAAAAGCATTCTAAACATGTTCCATTAAAGTTGGATACTAACGAGTTGACGAGTATAATTTCTATATCTACCCACGCTAAAATTTTGTTGGCATTGTTGCACTTCTATTATGATTTAAAAATATATGTCAAGTGTTTACTAAATATTGAAGTCTATATTGCAATGTTAATTTGAACTACATTAAAAATTTAAAATATAAATGTTGTGTTGAACTATTTGTTTGAAATAATTTTATCAACCTTAATTAGTATTAAAAGTGAATTTTAAACATAATTACGTATTAATTAAAATGGCATTTAGAGTACTTTACACGAATAATATCAAGTAATTTAATACTTTTTCTTGGAAAAAAATTAAAATACACAAGCACTTTGTGCATTTTAGCCTTTTTTTTAAACAATTCCAAATGAATCCTAATTTCATTGGTAACTTTCTCACAAATATTAGTTATTTAGTAATTTTATTCTATGGCGATTATAATCAGTGACTATATAAAAATTTAATTTGCGGAGGGCTAAAGACTTTTTTTAAATATTATTTCATAATTCTTACAGTAGAAAATAAATTGATTTATGATAAATAAAATATAAAGTATAAATTGTTTAATAACATATTTATGAGTATTATATATATATATATCAAATTAAAGTTGAATTGTTCACCTCCACACTAGAAAAACACAGACTGGAAATATATACAAAAATTTTATACGCAATTAAAAAAAAATTCCTCTTTCCCACGCTCTCTTTTCATGGCTTCAAGCATCAGGATTTAATGGTGGCTGCTTTTGCCAGCATGACAGCAAGCACAGACTAGCAGCAAGGAGACAACGGAATGACCAAAGCATCGGTTCCTTCCACTTCTTCGACCGCCTTGACACCTTAATGTCACGGAACTCCACCTTCTCTTTTTCTCTTCATGAATGCGTGCTGCCTGCCTCTTCCCGAATAGACATACAGAAACAAGCGGAAGAGAAGGAAGGAGCGCGAACAGTGAGTTTGACCGTTTTTACTTGTCCTTGGTAGAACAAGAGTGAAAATCCTATCCCCTTTTCAGGCCTTTTAGGTAACCAAAATCCAATCTTGTTTCAACATATATCCATGGTTCTAAGGCTCAAAAGCCCCTAAAACTTAAAATGTGATAATTGTTGTAATTAAAATTATAGACAAAATAAAAATATTTGAACTAGGAGATGAATTGTATTATTGAATTTTTATATCAAATTCATTTATTGTAATACAATCTACCTATTGCTTTTAAATTCACTTTGATGTACAAAGGGGACACATTACATACATGTATACAAGGTTTGGATGGGGGATCCATGAAACTCAAGCAACTTGGCAATGTGGGAGAAAGGTGTGAGTCATATTCGCAACACTCCCCTTGGATTACACCTTTTTATATTGAACATGTATAATACTGTTTCATTAAAAATTTTACTAGTAAAATCTAATGGAATAAAACCTGGTTGAAAAAAAGAGTACAATGTACATTTGTTCAAAAATTTTCATAATTTTTCTTTGGTAACATATTATACTCCTCCCGATGAAATTCTCTCATTCGAGATAACAAATCTTAATTTGTTAATTTACAGAATCAATACATGCCATATTATATAACAACTTCTCAAAAATTGATATAATTAAAGCTTTAATGAAGTGATCAACAATGTTATTGAATGAGCATATTTGCTTAACATCAATCATTGGCTTTGTCGAAGCTTATGAGTGTAGAGGAACTTAAGTTATATGTATTTGGTTCAATATCTCTTAATATATATCATTTTCTAACTTAAGCAATACAAGTAATATTGTCTTTGTATATCACTATTTTAATAGTTGTAATAGAAAATAAGTTGCATATACTCTAGATATGATAGATAATGGATTGCAATTATATACATTCCTTATTTGCTTTATGTAATACAAGAATATCGGAGTGATTAGAAGAGGTAGCAACAAAAGTCGATTTTATAGTTTGTTATGAGATTGTTGCATTATTATAAGTGAAAACAAATCTAATATGTGAATGAATTTTGTGAGAATAAAAAAAATAGCCAATATTTTCATAACCAATTACTCTTGAATTTTGTGTTGGTTTGTTGGAGTAAAATAATTCTAAATCTATCGTTTCACAAAGGTTAAAAAAAAAAATATATGTTTAACATCATTCAAACATCGATGAATGGGTAAAAATTAAATTTGGCTAATAGATTCATAAAAAAGCTATACTTGACTTTGTACATTATCCTAAATATTATAAAACTCTAATTACATTATGATATGGTACTTCTGGACCAAGTATCTCTTCATAATCTTCTTTAAAGCAAAATAGATTCTTTTTAAAATCAATTGACTAAATAATCATAAGTGTATTTAATAGATGAGTTTTATGCAAATTGAAACGTTTTAAAATTTTTTCAATAGAGGCAGATTGATAAATGAACATTTTGTTAGATCTATGCTCGATCTGTCGGCCAAGATAATAATTAGTTGTTCTTACATATTTCATTTCAAATTTCTTTTTCAAGTATTATATAGTTTTTAGAACTTCTTCATGAGTTTTAATTATACTCATGTCATCGATATATACTACTACAATGTTAAATCTAAATTTTAATTTTTTATGAATACATATGGCCATATTATATTATTAATTTATCTTTCTTTTATTAAATGCCCGCTCAAATGATTGTACCACATATGTCCATAATGTTTTAGTTCATACAAAGATCATTGTAATTTAATTAAGCACGAATTATGATATTTTAATTTATATGTTTTAGGCATTATAAATCCTTTAGGAATTTTTATATTAATATTAGCATCAAGTGAGCTATTAAGTAAACAATCACTATATTCATAAGATGCATATTAACTCTTTTTAAAATTGCTAAACATAATCAAAAATCAAAATATAATTGTATCAATAATATGAAAATATGTTTCATTAAAGTTAATCCTAGGTCCTTATAAGAAATTTTGAGCAATAAGTTGTGCTTTGTATTTGATGATCTTATGATTTTTATTATGTTTCTAATTGTATCTAATAGATTTGACAACTTTATGTGTCGGGATTATAAGTCTAAATACTTCATATTTGGTTAAAAAAAGTTAATTATGCTTGAATTACTTCTTTCTACTATGGCCAATCATACTCTTGTCTATATTTATTTACAATTTGTGGGTCATAATCATATTTTATAATTTTAACAATTATTGTAAATGAAAATATATGATTTATAATTATTTTATTACAATTCAATATTCTCTTTGTATATGTATACTTTATAGACTTTTTTTTTTTTTTTTTTTTTTGAAATTCTAGTGCCACTATAGGGGCTGTTATCTTTTTAGGGACATATATTACTTTAGGAACATATGTCACTTTAGAGATTTATGTTATTTCATGAACAATTAACTTTTCTAAAGTTACTAGCTCATAAGCATATGAATATTTATTGTTCGAGTATTATTTTCAATAGAATTTTAATTTTTTAAATTTTTTTTGTAAAATAATATTTTTGACCCAATTAGTCTACATATGCAGTAGACGATTCATTTATTACCTTATTATTAGCTTATTCTTTTGGAATAATCATCTGGGCTCATGTATTAAAAATATAAATATATCATTTGGTCACTCTTGTATTATTTATAAATACATCTGATAATTAATTTGCAATTCACTGAAGTTGTAATATGTTTCACACTTCATTTTCAAATTGATTGGTGCAAAGATTAAAATGAAAAATAGTAATTATTTTTCAAAAAGGTTTTGGCCTTACTTTGGGAGGTAATGTTTTTTCCTAAATAGTAGAAAAATTATTTCATCAAAATAACAATTTGCAAAACATGCGATAAATAGATCACTCGTTATATTTAAGATATTTGATAATAAAAAGTAAGTTAAAATTAACATATATTTTTAAATGATGTTGCAGTCCCATCTTAGTGTGTTATAGAGGAGTTGTAGAAATAAATACAACACAACCAAAAGTGTGTAGATAGAAAATATCAAGTTAATGACTAAAGTACAAGTTATAGTAGGGAGTATTGATGATAAGCAGAAGGTTTAAGATGAATTAATGTTATAGCATGCAAAATAGCATGTTTCCATGCAAAAATTGGCAATGTTGAGCATTATGGTAAAGTTTGACCAATTAGCTAGAGTTATTTGATGAGTAATTCAACAAATTCTTTTGGTGTATAGATATATAGAATAGGATGTAGTATATCAATCCCTACTGATGTACAATAGTTAATAAATGTCTTGGAAGTAAATTTACTAATATTATTTTTATATATAGTCTTGATTGGATAATTGAAAAATTGTGCTCTTAATTTAATAATATCTGCAAGCAATCTAGCAAATACAACATTATAAATAGACAATAAACAAACATGTGACCATCAAATAAGACTATAAAATAATAAAATGGTCCACTAAATACGTAAATAGGCCCAAAAATATCTTCTTATATTCTCTTTAAGGATAATAGAACTCAAAACAAAATTTAAAAAATGATAGTATAACTACCAATTTTTTTTATGGGTAAATAGTACAAATTTTTTTTATTAGGCAATAAAATCTTTTGGTTATTTGATAGGTATTCATGAGAATTTTGAACAATTTTATATATCATTGTAGATTTTAAGTGACCAATAACATAAGGATTAATAAACTGTCAGTTTATTACTATGTAGCTCTTAATTACATTTATGATTATAATACAATCTAGATTACAAAGTTGGATGCTTTTTTAGTATGATTGTAGCTCGATATTATTCTTATTTAAAGTCTATTATGATATTCATTTTAGCAAATATCTTTAAAATTAAACAAATTTCTTTTAGATATTACAGAATATAAAGCATTATAAATGCATAACTTAGTTCCACTTGCTGTCAAAAAATATATATATTTAATCAAGTTTATAGGACTTAATACGATATTTTTTTTAGTTAATGTTTGTGAGCTCTAAGAAATATCTTTTATCTTAGAGAATAGTGTGTGTAGTTGCACTACTATTTAGACATACATCCCCAATTTTTTTTTTTGAAGAGAGATAGTTTACTAAAATTTATATTCTTTCATTAAACAAAAGTTTATGTCAGATATCAAGCTAGTAAAATGCAAAGAAATGAAAATAAATTTTATGTGTGTACAAAAAATGCAAAAAGATGACAAAAACTAAAAAAAAATAAATTAAACTATAATTGGTATGGACATTACTGTCATCAATTAAATATTCTATTTTTTTTATTTTTATTTTTAAAGAAATTAAAAACTTTGAAATGAGTAAAATCTAGAGAATTTATATGAATTATTAATAAAATTATTCTCCACATTCTTTTCTTTGGCCTTGATTGATTTATGGCATGTATGTGACCAATGACCTTTGCCTTCGTATTAAATGCAAGTGTTATCAATGTTTTTACAGGGCTTATGCTTAACACCTTTGTTATTTTTTTTTATTTTTTACGAACATTTTACTTCTGGTGATTATGCTTATTATTTCACCATCTTGAGGATTTATAACCATTGCGAAGGCGATATGCATGCCTTCTCTTATCTCCTTTACCATGTCTATTATTGCTATTCATGTTGAAATTCACTTTTGGGAATGGTAAAGAGCCAGTTGGACATGATTCATAATTCTTCAATAGAAGTTCACTATTTTATTCAAAAATAAGAAGACATAAGATGAGTTCTAAGTACTTTTTAAATCTATCTTCACAATATTATTGCTGTAGAATCATATTAGTTCCATGAAAAGTAAAAAATATCTTTTCTTATCATGCCCTAAATTGGGGTGTGTAACTTTTAAATTAAAAAGTTAAACTATAAATTAAAAATTTTACTCTTTTTGAAAAGTTAAAAGTGTTCTTGAGTCTTTAAAATTAGAGGGGTGCGTGTGTATATATATAATGTATTAAAATATTACAAAAAAAGTAAATGCCTATTAGGTTTAAAATAAGTAAATTTAAAATTTAGTGGTTTATATAAATTATGTGCCATCACATAATTCAAAGTCTGATAATTTTAAAAAAATAAATCAATAGAAATATACTAACAGTCGAACAATTATAAACCAACTCGTTGTATTTTTTAGTACCCAAACATACTATTTGTTCCACCATATATATATTATGCTAAAAAAAAATTTTTCTCAAGGAAAAAAGAAAGGAATGAGTAAAATCACTTTACTCAGTAGTGATTAATATCATTTGGTTATATTGATTATTACCATAAAATTCTACATGAGTAGTAAAAAAATTATTTATTTATTTATTTATAATACCATAAAAGTTTGACTGTGTAATTTTTTTTGTAAAGTAAAACTAGCATCCTTTCTCAAATGTACACCTTATCCAAGACATATATTTAAGACAACTTATAGATTTTATTTTAAACAACATATATAAAACTATGATTACCTTATAACAATAATAATAAATTTATTATTATTATTATTATTTTAAAATATTATCTATTAATAGCAAAATATAACCCACTAGTGTTGGCCCAAGTAGTCATGTGGTAATATTCTAACTATTCTCGTAATACTTGGTTCAAAACTATATCAATATAAAATAATCATATTAATATAAAATACATTAAAGGAACATACTAACAATCATTTACCACTCCTATTTCACTCAGTTTTCACTCACCTATACACCTCAAAATCCTGTTCAAGCTACATGCTATAGTTATAGAAAAATCTAAAACACACACACACACACACACATTATATTTGCCTTAAACCACATCACTATTATAATAATATATAAGTAATGTAAAATATTTAATTCAAACAAATATTTGGCACGTTGTAGTTGTAAGGCATGCAACCTAAATATTTTCATAATAAAAATTTATATCAATTTAAATTAATTTCATATCATAATCATAATTATAACATATGCAAATATATATTTAATTTATATTTTAAAAGAAACAACTAGGTAAATGATAAAATTTTTATTTCGATTGACTTGATTTACGTATATTTTGGTTTAAAAAATTATTTAATCAATTTAAGCTCATAATCGAAATCTTCTCATTAAAATGAGCCCAATAGATATCTCCAGGGTTAAAAATAGTGTCTAAAAGGCTTAAAATAGAAGGATTAATTGAGAGTTGACTATTGACTATTTAACCTATCGGTTAACAACAGTAGCAATAGAAAATCTAGCGATTTGGGTTGCGGATCTTTATGAATCTTATAGTTTTTAATGTCTTGAGTCTAATGGTGATGTCTATTTTTCCATTTAACATTTTAGTTGCCAAAAATCTCACCAAAAATTCATGACTCTAGAGAAGTCAACGGGAAAAATTCAATGACTTTTAGGCTTGAACTTTCAATGGTTTTATTCTATTCATTGAGATGAGTTTATCAGTATGTTTGATTTTTAAATAAAAGGTCGTAATTGATTGAAATGTTGAGTTTAAGAATTTTTAAAATTTTAAACTAGATTTGCCAACTCATCGAAAGTCAAATTGATGTGAAGTTTGTAGTGGTAGAATGACAACGTCGAAAAAAGTATGTGGTTCAAAAAGTATGATGATCGGAGATCTGAAAGGTGGTGATCAGGGTATGGTCAAAATTGTAGAGAAAAAGGCATTGATATGAAAAAAATAAAAATGTTAGGGCATTTATAAGAAAATTTTATCGAATTTATAAAATAATCCCATATCCTTTCAGAATCATACTTAGGCTATAAATATTCAAAAACAATATAATTTCATTCAAATTTTCTTGCAATTTAGCTCTCACCAAAAATTGAGAAAATATCCACATATTTCACAATATGCATGCATTTAACTAATTTATCTTAAGTAGGTTATTAGTGGTGGATTGATCATTAATTAATGTCATGTATGTTAGGTTAGAGCATTGAACTTGTATGTGCCAAATTGATTTGGTGAGTGTATTTTGTCTTGACAAATAACTAACATGTCATTTGAGTATATGCATTAGCATTAAACTTAATTAAGTAAATGATTATGTCAACGTTTGTTCCTAGTTGATTTTTACGTCAACATTTGTTTATAATTGGTTTTTATAGCATAACAAATAATATTATATTTTTCAAGGGTTTATCTTCAATTTTTCTATATGTTATATTGCTTAATTAATGAATTTCTCATAATTTTAAAAAAAGAGACTGAATTTATATTTTAAAAGGTATCACATAATTACTACTAAATTATGTCAATGCCATTAAACAAATTTAAACTACAAAGTGATTAAAATTTCATTTATTCAAATAAAAAAATAAGGACAGTTATCATCCAATTACTTAATATTTTTATTCTTGGATAAAATAAAGTGTCAAAGGTTTAATATATGTTTTGAGGTAGATTTTCATTTAAATGCGAATTGTTAATTAATCCGTTGATAAATCATCCATCTTATCACAACAACACAAGGGGACTAGTGGAGTACTTGGTAGTTACCATTGATCTTCAAATGTAGAAAACTAACTTACCCGATTGAAATGATGATCAAATGATAATTACGAATTAATGATTTTAATGTGCTAGTGCAATAGAAGACGTTGAATTTTTAACTTATCACATTTAAATATAATAGTTTACAATAGACTACAAAGGGCATTTATTTATAGAACAAATTTCATATTTATAAAGCTACTATACAAATAAGTGATAATTAATTCAAATAGTCAATTATTTTTGGTAGTAAAAGAAGTTTGAAGTTTGAATCTCACTCAATTTTCATTAAAATTGAAGAAAAGTTTAATTTATTTTATATCATATGTAAAAATAATAATAATAATAATAATAATAAAATTAAGATAGGAAATTATTTTCTTACAATAATTTAGTATCTGTCAATGATCTCATGTATTATAAATTATTGAGTTTTTTAAAATAACAATTAATGACACAATTTGATAGCATCAATCACTGATGAATCATCACCTAAATGTCACGTCATTTATCATACAAGTTTTATATTCTAACTTTGTATAAATGGCATTTCTCCATACATAATCAAGAACACTAGTTGATAACTATTTTCGTCAAGATAAGAATAAAGTTCAAATGATTTTAAGTTTTAGACAAAGAATCTAATAAGATAATATTACACACATAAACTAATTAGTAAAATCTTTTTCATATAATTCACTGTTTATATTGTTGACCTTAAGTTTTATGTACCTATTAATATTTATACTACTTAGTTTGTACATGATAATTTATTAAAAATTCTGAATGGATGATACTGTTCTTTTTATAGCCGGATTTTACAACTCATTTCATGTGCACCTTTTATCATTTAATTTTAACAAAATTTTTATGGTTGAACTAATGGTGACAAAGTGATTAGATATGTATGTTAACATAATCCTCTTTGTTTGACAAAGTTAGCCAGAATCTGAGATCAACACTTAAAAGTGTCATTTGGTTAGGGTTTTGCATGGACCCTTTATTGCCTGTTAATTTGCCCATGATCGTGATTCATGAATAATGTTAATTTGGTACAACAACCGTCTTCAAAATAATGTACACATTCACTGCAGATTAATTAATCATATATATTATGTAAAATGAATTTTGAACAAATTCCATCATTGATTACTACTGTTACAACAACCTTCTATTGCAACAATAATCTCTATTGCTATGTCCCACAGGCTTCAGATTTTTCTGAGTTGTCATCTATTTGCCACGGACAAAAAAATACTACTCAATCTCTGAAATTATTCAATTCAATCATACATTGAAAGATAATTTATAGTTGATACTAGAATAAACAAAGAAGCTTCGAATTGGGTTATCTTTAAAACTCTTTCAAAATTTTATATAAGCCACATATTCAGAGAAAAGAATTCAATTTGGAATGCATATAATGGTTATGATTTAGCAATTTTTTTTTTATCAGAAGAGAAGATTTCCTGGCCGTTATGAGTTTGTTGATGAATTGTTTTAATTTATTTCAATCTTGATATTTTGCCAGAAAATTGTATGTTGCAATGCATGATTCTGGAGGAGTTGCCTTCTTGATTTAGCAATTTCTTAATTAAACATAAGTATGAGCCTTATTTGCAATTTTTTTCTTATATATATATAATTGAGAAAACTATTTAGGATATGAGTGAAATTAAGTTGCCACGAATTGTAATTCAAGATTATTGTGAGATTGAATAACACATATGAATTACAAGTGGGAGGGTGCATAATAAATGTTAGTTGTGAAATAAAAGTAGTATTTACTGAACAATTTAGTTGTTATCCTTTCCAAATTAATTGGAACTATAATTGATTCCAAAAGTAAAGATCTTATTATTTTTGATTTTTAGTACAGGAATATTATTATAATTTAAGAAATATCTTAACAATGATCTATTTATATTATTTTGAATAACACTAGACATATAAATTTATAATGAAGTGGTAAATTTATATTATTATTACATGCTTTATACAATTTTTTTTGTGTATTTTTATTTTGATTGTGAAATTAAGGTTAATACAAGGGCTGCCTTCAATTGGAAGGAAGATACCAAGAACCCAAGTGAATGTCTCTTTCCTATGGGCAGAAAGCAAAAGTAAAATATACTTCAAGTTACTTTATAACGAGTGTGAGAATTAATGTCAATAAGAATGCAAGAAATATAGAACTCTTTATATACAACAACTAGGAATTGGATGTCTTTAAATTTAGGGATTCATTTTTAATAACTCAGTTTTGCTTGAGGGAGAATGGATTTAATTTTTATTTGAAATACTGAGTTTTTAAAGATGGTCAATTTTGGATTAATTAGAAGATAGAAGAAAAAAAGAAAAGAAGGAAAAAAAAAAGAGAGAGAGAGAGAACCAAAAGCAAAAAAAAGAAAAAAAAAAAAAGAGCATGGAAATTAACTAATTAAGGCTTTCTATGCCCCTTCGAATATGCAACTTATGTAAACATCTCCTGATCTAAGAAAAAAGAAGCTCTCCCTCAGTAAGAACACAATATTTTAAAAATGCTACATCCTTGGCTCTTATTGACCTATATATAAGCACCAATAAACAACTCCTTAGAAATTAACGGAAAGTATCCCATCTCCATCAAAATCTGGAATAATTAACTACTTTTTCTAACACGAGAATTGCTTATGCTTTTCTTCTATTATCACCTTCGTTCTCAGCAGCATATGTTTGATTTCTAGCCCAGGCAGTTGGGAGATTAAGAATGAAGAAGGAACAATAATACATAATCGTTTTTAATATAATGATGAATGACAAGACTGACAATTAATTTAGTATAATTATTATAATTAACATCACTTTAATTACTTTGAAACATCTCGAACTGCAATGGAGAGTTAGTTAATTTAAGAGAGCTATATGTAATTGTACATCAAATATACACGAGAGTATTTGATGCACCCATCAAGCAAATGTGTGCATGAATGTTCAATATACATTTGAATAATTTAATTACTCAAGTGTATATAAATATTTATAGCATTAGTTAAACCTTTTGATTGTTATTTAAAATAATAACAATTAAATATTTTATAAATACTTACTTTATTTAATACTTAATAATTATCAATCACTTATATAATTATATAAAATAATTATTTTATTATCTCATTTTCTAACATATAAACACATGCGTGTGTGTGATTTTTAAATTGTAACACAACAATATCAAACAGAGTTGATTATATTACAGGTAGTCTCATCTACAAATATACACAAGATAGTAAGAACAAAATCAACTCAATTCACATGACATGCTGTACAATTGACTATCATGTATCTTTTATGCTTAAGAATTTGTAATGTCCGATACAAAAGAATTTGCAAACAGTCAGCTTCTTAATTTTCTTTGCAACAATTTATTTCTAAAGTACCCTAAAGGAGATTGTTTTAAAAATTACAACAATATGTACCAACTTGTAGCTTGATAAAAGGAAATTTTATTAATGTAATTGAAGTCACCCTCGAAAAGAGTATGAGCATATATGGTGACAAGAACTAGATATATTTTAAGAGATATCATGCAAGTAAGAGATGTGCAATAATTATAATTGTCTTGGGAACAACAATCTTACAATATTTTATAAATCCAGATTTGCATGTCTTTCTTGTGTCTTGGGAATTTGTTTTTATATGTATATTCTAGATTATACTACAGTGCAGTCAAGACAAAATTATATGCAGATATGCAGGCAGAGATAGAGATAACATTGTCTTCAATTTGTTGACATTTTTCTTTCAGTTTTCAACGGTATAGCTGGAGAATTGGCAAGAAATTTTCTTAAATATATTCCCAGGACATGACCAATTTCAGAACAATAAGTAATGAAGGAATATCAATCTTAATTCATAAAATAATGGAGAATTAAAGGAATTAACTAATTACCTGGAATGAAGCTGTGAATTTGAACCCAGAAAAGCCATGAAATTCAATATATTCTATATAGACTTGTCTTCTATTGTTGGTGAATGAGAAATTGAAGCTGCAGGATGACCTGATAAAACCACATCTATGAAGCTTATACTCACTCTACAAACTCTCTTATTCATTTTTCCCCCCTTAATTTCCACAAGAAACTTATAAAGAAAATTGATTAGTTTTACATACTAATTCATCTATACACACAAAAACCAATAATTTTTTAATAAAATGTGATTTATAACTCCATGGATCTAAAAGCAAAGAAAATCTAAAACTGGGTATAATTAATATTTACTAAAAATTCTCTGCGCGCGCGCGTGTGTAGAGGTGCAAGAAGAATACACAATAGGGTTCAATATTACCAGATCATGCTGGCAGCTTCAGTCTCTCAAACCAACATAAACCAAATGATCAACAAGAAGAAAACGAAAAGAAAATGAATCAAAATGAAGAGATCAAGCAAGAGAGTTTGGCCTTTGGTGGAAACTTATAAGCCCTTAAAGGAGAATCCAGAAGCTTGAAAGAAAGCACGAGCCATGCATGAAATTTAGGTCGAGAAATCCTCGTTTCTTCTGCTTTCTTCTAATTCACACACACACACACCCACCACAAACCCACCCCCACACCCCCAACCCAATAAATGCAGCTCTCTCTTTTGTTATACTGTGTGTTATATAAGGAAAGAAATAAGAAAGAGAGAGGGAGAGAGATAAGAAATGGTGGAGTTATTTAATGGTGGCTAGCTTTTGGTTTTTCGATCGGTTTCTCTTCCAGCTATTGACATTGACCCCTTTATCTTTCCTCTCTCTTGCTACATATTTTACGTGACAAACACATATTTGGCATCAATATGGGACCACTATTTAATAATATTATTTATTAATCAAGTCAGTTTAACCTACTTTAACTCTTCCTGTTTCTCAAGTGATCATAAGTCTCTAGCAAATTATTTAATTAATTACATTTGTGTGTTTACATATATTTAAATTATAAGTTACAGATATAGAACGATTCTTCTGCGTTATGAAGATAATGATAATGAACAATAAGCTGGAAACTTCGTACTGCATGCTTGATTTTGTCCCGATTAAACAGTCATTTGCAAAGAGGAGTTAATTTTACCTTCTCATTGTTTGCTCTTTTTTTTTATGCATGAGATAGAAAAAAACTTTGTTTGTTAATCCTGGCGTCAATTAGGGTTTCCTGACTTATCTTCTTCTATCTTCTCCTTCTTTCTTCTCCTTCCATACCCATTGAATCCTCATTCTTGAGCTTGAGGACCACTGATAATGTGACAAAAATCAGCATCTCCAGTACATATAATAATTTTAAAAATATAAATTCACATTATTCTATATGAAAAAAGGGTGTATTAGGCTTGATTTTAATTAATGGTAGTGAAATTTGACCTAATAACTTGACATTAATTAAGAAGCTAATAGAAAAAGAGGTGTTGCCATGTGCATTGTGAGAACTTGGTCCCCACGACAAAACTAATTCAATAAATAGGGAGGGGTTTGAAATATTCAATAATATCTTGGATGAAAAGCATGAATTGGCCAGGTTGGTGGAATCAGTTGAGGCCATCGTCTTTGTCTTTAGCTTTGTGTGGCTCTTCTGTCTTCTTTGTTGTCAATGGTTCACAATAACAACGACCCCCTATATAGACAAGTCCTAATTGAAAAAAGAGAAAGGACCACC
>CP135572.1:280159-336423 GCA_032401905.1 Swietenia macrophylla
ATAATTTCTTCTCCTTCAAGGTATCAAAAACTCGTCACAAATGAGTACCATGTTCCTCCTCACTTTTGCTATATACCAAGATATTTGATACGAACCTCACTAAAAATAACGAGACCCGAATTCAACAAGAAACTTGAGATCGTTCTACGATCAGATTTAAATGGAATTTCAACCCGTTGTTTATAAAAAAACAAGAATCTCGGTATAATATAGACGCCACAAACAGTGATGGAAGTCCGTTTGATAAGTCACTAATGAACGCCACAAGAATAATTTTTGATGAGTTCGAATAGTTCTTTAAAGAATCAAAGAGAAAATAACTCTCAATTTTTGACTAATGAATTCTGATTGCTTCTTATTCAAAGGTGCTTCTTTATAGGCAAAATCGTAGCTTATACTTACCTAAGACAGAAAGGAAAGCTAACTAATTAAATAGACTTATAAATAAACTCAAACACTCCTAAATATTCCTATTTCACTTGCTAAAAAATCGAGTTTAGATTTGACTAAATTTTTCTAAAGTTTGAATCATGCAGATCCATTTTTGTTAGATATGTGGACCAAGCTCAATGGGTCTCCACGAATTTACTTGTGTCCAAACTTCTTGAATTAGCCTATTAAGTGCATCTTTGAACTTTTTTACTTGTACTCTCGTAATTGGACCAATTGGAACTTGAATTGAATTCTTTGAAGTTGTGCCATGATTTGTATCATTCCCTTCTCTTGAAAAGTATTTATCCTCAAATCATCACCTACATTAAGAGGACTTAAATCAGCAACATTAAAAATAGCACTTACATTGTATTCACCTGGTAAATTTAGCTTGTAAGTATTGTCATTGATACGCTTTAAGACTTGAAAAGGGCCATCTACTTTTGGAAGTAACTTGGAACTCCTTTGCGTTGGAAATCTCTCTTTTCTCATATGTAACCAAACCCAATCTCCTGATTCAAAAATCAGCTTGCGACGCCCCTTATTGGCTTGTTTTGCGTACTGCTCTGTTCTTCGCTCAATGTTGAGTCTTGCTTTCTCATGAATCTGCCTAACAAATTCAGTTTTCTTTTTACTATCTAAATTAACTCGCTCAATCATGGGTAAAGGAGATAAATCCAATGGAGTTAATGGATTAAATTCATACACAATTTCAACATGTGGTAAATAATCTTCCCAAGTTTTAATGTTTTTACTAATAACAGCCCTTAACAAAGTAGACAAAGTTCTATTTATCACTTCGGTTTGACCATCAGTTTGTGGATGACAAGTAGTAGAAAATAATAACTTAGTACCTAATTTACACCACAAAGTCTTCCAAAAGTAACTTAAGAACTTAGCATCTCTATCGGAAACAATTATTCTAGGCATACCATGTAATCTCACAATCTCTTTAAAGAACAAATCAGCAACATATGAAGCATTATCTGTTTTGTGACATGGAATAAAGTATGCCATTTTAGAAAATCTATCCACAACCACAAAAATTGAATATCTACCACGTTTACTCTTAGGCAATCCTAACACAAAGTCCATAAAAATATCAATCCAAGACTTATTAAGAATGGGCAATAATGTGTATAAACCATGGGGTTGCTTTCGGGATTTTGCCTGCCTGCATGTGACACATCTATCGCAAGTTCTCTCAATATCTCTTTTCATGTGTGGCCAAAAGAAGTGATATTGTAAAACAGGTAATGTTTAAGCTATCCCAAAGTGTTCCATCAATCCTCCACCATGTGATTCTCTAACTAATAAATCACACACGGAACAGTTCGGTATACACAAATTATTTTCTCTAAATAAAAAACCCTCATGTCTAAAGTACTTACCATTGGAATCTTCTCACAAGCTATATACTCTTCACTAAAATCAGAGTCTGAAGGATAGAACTCTTTAATATGTTCAAAACTAAACAATTTAGCATCAAGAGTAGAAAGTAATGCGTACCTGCGAAAGAGTATATTTGCAACCACATTCTCCTTACCTTGCTTATATCGGATGACGTATGGAAACGTCTCAATGACCTCTACCCAACGAGCATGTCTTTTGTTCAGCTTGTGTTGTCCTTTCAAGTGCCTTAATAATTCGTGATCAGTGTGAATCACAAACTCCTTGGGCCAAAGGTAGTGCTGCCATGTTTCCAAAACTCAAATCAATGCATACAATTCCTTATCATAAGTCGGATAGTTTAAAATTGCTCCACTATTTCACTAAAATACGCAATTGGTCGTCCTTCTTGCATAAGCACAGCTCCAATACCTATACAAGAAGCATCACATTCGATCTGAAATATTTTATTAAAGTTAGGTAAAGCTAATAAGGGTGCGTTTGTTAAATTTTGCTTAATGAGTCGAAACACCTTTTCTTGCTCTTCTCCCCACTTGAAACCAACATTTTTCTTTATTACCTCAGTAAGCAGTGCGGCTAAAGTACTAAAGTCTTTCACAAACCGTCGGTAAAAACTAGCGAATCCATGAAAACTTCATACGTTATCTATGCTCGTGGGACTCATCCATTCTTGAATTGCACGAATTTTCTCTTCATCAACTTGTATTTCTTGTGCACTCACAGTAAAACCAAAAAATACAAGTTTATCGGTGCAAAAGGTACATTTCTTTAAGTTAGCAAATAACTTCTCTTTTCTAAGTACATCTAAAACTGATTTTAAATGCACAATATGATCATCCAAGTTTTTGCTATAAATGAGAATATCATCAAAATAAACGACAAATCTGCCTATGAATGCACGCAATACATGGTTCATTAATTGTATAAATGTGCTCGGTGCATTAGTTAACCCGAAAGGCATTACTAGCCATTCATACAAGCTCTATTTTGTTTTAAAGGCAGTTTTCCATTCATCACCCTCTTTCATGTGTATTTGATGCCCACTCTTCAAATTAATTTTTGAAAATATACAAGCTCCATGCAATTCATCTAACATGTCGTTTAAGCGAGGAATGGGATGTCGATACTTTACCATAATGTTGTTGATCGCTCGGCAGTTAACTCACATTCTCCAAGTGCCATCCTTCTTAGGTACAAGTAAAACTGGAACGGCACATGGACTCATGCTTTCCCTCACATAACCTTTCGCCATCAACTCACTTACCTGCCTTTAAAGCTTTTTTGTCCCCTTATGATTGCTCCTATAAGCTGGTCGGTTTGGAATTGTCATACTAGGTACAAAATCAATTTGATATTCAATCCTTCGGATAGAAGGTAATCTGTATGGCATTTTTTCAAGAAAGACATCCTCATATTCTTGCAAAAGAGAAACCACAGAGCTAGGCAAAGTAGGATCAGTCTCATTAGTATTTAAAAATGCCTCTTTGTACAAAAGTACAATCATTGGCTGATTTAAAAACTTTACTCTTTTTATTTCGCTCTCTTTTGCATAAAAATTTGTTTTTCACTCTTTTGTTTTCAACGACTAAATCTGTACTCTTTTTTTCTCTTTCAATTTTTTCTCTCAAATTGTCATTCGTTTTCTTTTTATCTCTCTCTTTCTTTTGATCACACTTCTTTCGTAACAACACTTGATCTTCATACACTTGTTGCGGTGTTAAAGGTACAATAGTAATTGGTCATTGATTAAGTACAAAAGAGTACTTGTTCGTAAAGCCATCATGTTTTACATGCCTATCAAACTGTCATGGACGCCCTAGTAACAAATGTCCAACTTGCATCGGTACTACATCACACAACACTTCATCTTCATATTTGCCAATCCGCAATACAACTATCATCCGTTTATTTACCCTCATCTCTCCATTATTATTTAATCACTGCAATTTGTGTGGTTAAGAGTGCTTCAACGTGGGTAGTCCTAATTTTTTCACCATTATTGCGCTTGCAACATTAGTACAACTACCACTATCAATAATCATACTACACACCTTGTCCTTGACGTGACACCTAGTATGAAAGAGGTTCTCTCGCTACACTTCTTCAACTTCTTTTGCCTGCAAGCTCAATGCTTTCCTGGTTACTAATGTCAATGCATCAAGGGCTAAATACTCCTCCTCGGTGATGTTCTCCAATGACGGCATGTCATTGGTGTTAGAATCTTCATCGTTAGTCACAATGTCACTATTATCTTCCATCATCATAACTCGCGTGTTTGGACATTGACTTGCTATATGTCTCTTGCCTTGACATTTAAAACATTTCATGTTACAATTTCTAGAGGTAGAAGTGTCAATTTTACCTTGAGAAACGTGGCTGGTGTTCTCGGACTTGGGCTCAAACTTGTGTTTGGGTGTTGCAGATGTTTGCAGCTTGTTTTTTTTCTTTGTGAAATTCGGTTTCCAAAAGAATGCACTTGAACTTTGATTTAGACGTGCGCTGCCCCTCCTCTTAAGTTGGCGCTCAATTTTGATGGCGATATGAACCAAATCTTAATTCCACATAATGTTGCAATTCTACCGTGTTTGCAATTTCTCGATTCAAATCACCCAAAAACCTAGCCATAATAGCTTCTCGATCCTCCTTTATATTCGCTCGGATCATAGTTATTTCCATTTCTTTATAATAATCCTCCACGCTCCAGTTACCTTGCATAAGACTTTGCAATTTTTGATACAACTCCTTGTAATAATAGCTTGGAACAAACCGTTTTTTCATCATAGTTTTCATCTCCTCCCATATTTCTATTGGATGTTCTTTATTTCTTCTCCTACTTAAAACCAATTGATCCCACTAAACAATAGCATAATCAGAAATTCAGTGACTGTAAGTTTTACCTACTTCATCTCGGAGTAGTTGTGGTAATCAAAAACTAACTTCATCTTCTTTCTTACTCAAGATAAGCCTCGGGATCACTCTTTCCTTGAAATGAAGGCACCTTCATCTTAATGCTGCCCAAATTATTATCCTCCCAATTCCAATCTTTTCTAACACGTTCAACCCTCTTATTGCTGCCAACCGAGTGTCTATCTTCCTCTTCAAAACTGCTGTTGTTATATTCCTCAAAATCTTCTACTGTACGCTATTGTTGAACGCTTTCCCTCCGATTCTTTTGATTGACATTTTCCAATCTATCCAACCGTTCACTAATTTGCTCTAATTACAGCTTCATCATCTGTCTCATCTCTTTCACCAAAACTTCCATGTATAGCTTTGAATTCATTCTAGTTTGTGCTTCCTCATGGTCGTGTTGTGACATGATTTCTGTAAGAGATAGGTTATAAAGAAAAAGAACCACACAATTCTCTCCCTTACGTGTTTACACTCAAGAATATGAATCACTCTGCACTCGTGTTTCACTCAAAAATTTACGGCTTTTATCTCTCTAATGCTCTCACCACTCTTGCCTTTTTCTACTCAATAATTCTCTTTCAGTTCTTTTCAAACTAATAAACAATAACCAAAAATTTCTTGTAACAATTCTTCAAGACTTACTACGGCAAAATAAAGTCGTGTCACGGATTTTAAAGGTTTTAATTTTATACCCACTGATTTAGAAATTGAGAATCACAAAGAATATATATTAGAATTTGATATACAAATATTACGGTATTGATGACAAAGTAAAATATGAAATTTTTATTTTTTTTCATTTTTTCACCTTTTTTTTTTCTTTCTCTCTTTTTTTCTCCTTTTTTTCTTTTTCTTTCTTTTTTTTTATATCAAGAATTATGAAAAAAAAAAAAATAGATTGCGAAAAGAATAACAAAAGGGATAGGCAAATCTGACGCTAGAATAACCTTTGCTCTGATACCAAATAATACGAATCTCGCTAAAAATAACGAGACCCGAATTCAACAAGGAACTCGAGATCATTATACGATCAGATTTAAATAGAACCTCGACCCATTGTTTATAAAGAAACAAGAACTTCAATATAATATAGACGCCACAAACGGTGATGGAAGTCCGTTCGATAAGTCACTAATGAACACCACAAGAATAATTATTGATCAATTCGAATAGTTTTTCAAAGAACCAAAGAGAAAATAATTCTCAATTTTTAACTAATGAATTTTGATTACTTCTTATTCAAAGGTGCCTTTTTATAGGCAAAATCGTAGTTTGTACTTACCTAAGACAGAAAGAAAAGCTAACTAATTAAATAGACTTATAAATAAACTCAAATACTCTAAGAAAAACTGACTAATTAGATAGACTTATAAATGAATTCAAACACTCCTAAATATTCCTATTTATTTGCTAAAAAATCGAGTTTAGATTTAACTAAACTTTTCTAAAGTTTGAATCATGCAGATCCATCTTTGCTGAATATGTAGACCAAGCTCAATGGGTCTCCACGAATTTATTTGGGTCCAAACTTTTTTGAATTAGCTTGTTAAGTGCATCTTTGAACTTCTTTACTTGTGCTTTCGTAATTGATCCAATCGAAACTTGAATTGAATTCTTTGAAGTTGTGCCATGATTTGTATCAATATCATCAAAGTATATTATAACAAATCTCTCCAGGAATGGCTTCAACACTTCATTCATAAGTCGCATAAAAGTACTATGAGCATTAGACAAACCAAATGGCATAACTAACCATTCATACAATCCTCTCCTAATTTTGAATGCTATCTTCCACTCATTTCCCTCCTTTATTCTAATCTGATGATACCCGCTTCTAAGATCAATTTTTGAAAATATCATAAAACTATGTAACTGATCTAACATATCATCAAGTCTAGGAATGGGATACCTGTACTTGGCACTGATATTCTTTATGGCTCTACTATCCACACACATCCTATAAGTTCCATCTTTCTTTAGTACTAACGATGTTAGCACTGAATATGGACTCATACTTTCTCTTACAAAATCGTGATTAATCAGCTCATCCACTTGTCTTTGCAACTCCTTGAACTCCTCTGGGTTACGTTTATAGGTTAGTCTATTTGGCAAGGATGCCCCAGGTATAAGGTCAATTTGGTGCTATATGCCTCTTAAAGGTGGTAGGTTGATGTTTAAGGATGGCTTTCTCAACTTGATTCTCATTTAGGAATAGGCTCTTTTTTAGGTTTTCTGTCACGGGTGTAGATTTATGTATTTATGATGGTTTCAAAGATAGTAAGGTGATATTCTTCTCCTTCAATTTAAACGAATAAGTATTCCTTTTTCCATCATGATTAACTCCTCTATCAAACTGCCATGGTCTTTCCAACAATAAGTGACATGCATCCATAGGAATAACATCACATAACACTTCATCAGCATAAGTTCTACCAATAGAAAAAGAAACCAGAACCTGTTTCGTAACTTGCACGGTACTTCTATTGCTGAGCCATTGAAACTTATATGGTTGAGCATGAGCTAAGGTTGGAAGGCTCAACTTTTTTCTAAGTGTTGTAAAAGCAACATTAGTACAGCCCACCACTGTCAATTATTACCAAACAAACCTTTCCATTGATGGTGCACGGGGTTTGGAATAAGTTCTCTCGTTGATCTTCATTGGGGCATATTTGAGTATGCAAAATCTTTTTTAACATAAGCATGTCCCTACTATCAACCTCTTCTACAATCTCTTCTTTATTGTCAGATTCAACAACTTCATCTTTTTTCTCTTGCAAGGACTCCTCAATCTGCTCAATCTCCTTTAAAGTCATAACCCGATTATTAAGATAATTAGCTTGGAAATGTCTATAACCCTGACATTTGAAGTACTTCTTATTTCCATGGTCTATCTTGACAAAATTCGGCTTCTTTTTAGGTGCTTCTATCAGCTTCTCTTTTTCTTTGTCCCTGATGGTAATTTCGAGTTTGCTGAAATATGAAGAACCCTTGTAATATGAGTTCCCTTTGCTGAAATTCTTGGGTGCCGAAGTCTTCATAGCTTTCTTTTATTTCTTGACTTTAATGGACAACTTACATACATCTTCAAACTAACAAAACGGTTGTAATTCCACCATATTAGCAATCTCCGTATTTAACCCTGCTAAGAATCTGGCAATAGTCTGTTTTTTAAGCTCTGGTATATGACTTTGCATCATCAATCTCTCAAAATCTCGGATGTACTCTTCTAAACTCCTGTCTCCTTGCTTAAAAGTGTGCAACCTAAGGTAGAGATCTTGTCTATAATTTTCGGGCAAGAATCTCCTCCTCATCAACTTTTTCAACTTCTTTCACGATCTCACTTTTTTTTTCCCTTCTCTATCTCTCTGTTTCTTAACATTCTCCCACCATAGAGAAGCATAATCTTTAAACTTCAAAATTGTTATCTTACATTTTCTCTCATCAGAATAACCCTTGAACTCAAAAAACCTCTCAATCTCTTTAAACTAAACCAAAAAATCATCTAGATTTAATCCCCCCTCAAATTCTGGAATATCAATCTTTAATCCTCTATCATCATCACTCTCCCTTCTTCTTCTTCTTTTGTCCACTTTAAACTCACTAGAATTACTTTCATCTCGAATTTCTTCTTCATAATAATGGTGCCTTAGGTGAGGTGCTGGTCTTTGGCGGTTCTGGTTTGGAAGGGCACTCCCTCATTTTGGTTGGCCTTGGTTTTGATTTTGGTTTCTCAAGAGTTGGAAGAATTGTTCTCTAAGTTCATTCATCTGTTCTTCAAGTTTCATAGTTACTAATTTCCATGGTACGAGTGGAGTGGATGATTTACTTATAGTTTTTTTTTTTTTAAGTGTGATGATACAGCAGTAGGTTAATTAGGTTTAGGGTTTTTAATGAAAATAAGAACTCCAGCAGAAATTAAAAAGGATTCAGCAAAACAAAGGTGATAATAAGGTGAAAGATTACTCATTCTTGACAACCTGGTGCTCTGACACCAATTGATGCATCTTGCGAAAGCTAAGAGTGAGTTTTATTCTTTAAATTCATCACTGCTCACGGAATTAGAGTTTTGAACTCTTAAACTCTTTAAATGATGATAACAAAAGAGAATTTAAAGATAAAAGTAAAGTATCCAAGGTCTAAAGGTAATGCTACAGCCAAGAAAAAATTACCACCAAATTTGGCAAGAATTTGGATAAAGGAAGAAGAGTTGGATTACCACTCAAAAGAAAAATATATTTTCATTCAACCAGTCAAATCCCAAAAATGAAAAAAAGGAGTTTTTTTTATAGGCATTACATATTTGGTTAAACATAAAAGAAAGTTACAGATTACATAGAGACTACAAGTATTAATTATAATAAATAACTGCACAATGCTCCATATTTATGCTTCCAAGAATCACATAAATGCTCAGCTTCATTCCAAATATTCATATAAATGCTGCTGCATGACTTTGACTCCAAGTAATCAAATTAAGGACAAATAAAGTGTATAGATTGAGGAGGTCATGGGCTAGATGAATTTAGGCTTGGGTTAACTTACCTTATGCTGAATTTACATCACAACTAGTTGGTAAAAGTGTTAAAAAGGCTAGGTAGGATGGCTTAGCCTGCGAAAAGTAAGCCCACGTGAGCTAATGTGTTAAGTCGATCTAGGACCATACAGTAATTGTACTGCCCTAAGCTTAGCCCATTTTAAGAATCTTAAGCTTGGTATAGCCTGTGAAACCTAGCCCTTGAGGGCCGTGCAAGATTTGAGCCAGGCTAACTTGTGATCCTATTAAAAAGTAATTTTCTACACCCTCTCCTTAGCCTTAAGTTTTTGATTCTTTGTCCTTTCTTCTTGCTTCTAGGTTATTTCTTTTACATCTCTGTCTACTCTTGCCAACCTTATTGACCAATAGACCTGACCTCTTTATGCTTTCTTTTCTTTCTCTTTTCAAGTCTTATCAACTACTTGATGACACATTGAGCCTGCCTATCTTTTTTTTCTTAACCTTTTTACTTTTTAATTATTTTGCAGAAAATGGAGCAAAATATAAAGAAAAAGGACCAGGTGTTATAGACATTTTCAAAGAATCAGGGTTGGAAATAAACGATAAAAAAAGGACGAAAACAATTAATAAATTAAAGACTTTGAACTAGGTCCGAATATATTTTCTCTCTTACTATGTATATCTTGTTCATTTTCTTATTTTTATATTTTTGGGATTTGAATATGAGAGATTTCAATTTCTGAAGTTTTAATTTTGTCTATATAGGAAGTTATTTTTCATGTATTTTATATTTTGCTGGTTTAATTAGAATGCTAGGTTATTTGAAGAACTCATTTGGGCTTCATAGATTTATGTTAAATTCCTAATTGTATATATTTGGATTAAAGAATAGATGTTAAAAGTAATTTTGAGATTCAATAATTTAGGCATATTCAAACCTCACTCAACTAAAGTGAAACTAATTCTTAGTTAAAACAACTTCCTATATAGAATAATTCATAATATTTTGAATCTGAGGTTAGTTGATGTTATATGCCATGTTGCCCTTTTTTGAAACAAGTTATATGTAAAAGAATTATTTTTAAATACAATTCATTTTTTTCTGAAATTGGATAAATGTAATTCATTAATTGAATACATCCTTTTACTAATCTTTTAATTTTACCTATAGAGTTATAATGTCATACACTCATATTGCATGTCTTAATTTAATTTAATTCATTAATTCATGTTGTATACATTTTTCCCATTAAATTTTTCATTGTTAAAAAGAATCAACACAAATATGACTTTAGCTTTTGTTTTTTACATTTTTAAGACTAGAAATGTAATAAACTAAGCAAATAAATGTTTATCAAGCTTGGGATAGCTTTTGGTCTAATATATAGCCTTGTTGATGTCATATATCATATTCTTTTTATTGGTATTAAGAATTATTAAATTGCTTTTGCAAAAGCATTAATTTTACTGAGGTTGGCATATGTTTTATGCATTACTTACTTGAATCTTTGTTTGAATTCATTGCTTCTTTAAGGTTTAGACAAAAAATAATGGCATTTAAGGACTTTTGAATTCAATGGCTATTATAAAGTATTCTTGATTTTGTTTGTTAAAGAATAGATTGATAATACTATTTGTATGTATTTGTGTTTTATATGTAAGTGCATGTGCCATTTTTATGAAAAATTAGTTGCTAAAAAAATAAAATAAATCTTTCGATTCACCAAACTTATTTATTTTTGTTTTGATGTTAGATTTTATTATTTTTACATTCAAAAATGATATTGACTAGTTAAAATTTAGATAGAAATGGATCTAGTTTTATTGCAACAAGTGTTACTTGTTTTAAACGATATAGAATATCTAATATTTGAAAAATTTTACATTAAAATCTCAAGTTAATAATACAACTGAAAAATAAGAACAAAAAGTCGTTTACAAGTTGTGTAAATTTGTTCCAAGTATTGGAATGACATTGGATATTTAAAACAATATGTGATAAAATATATGCAAACATATGCTCCCTATAAGACCATACCTAATCTTTACTTGCACCAAATATTTATGGTGACAACATTGTCACATATTTTTGCTACTCGCATCAAAACATGAGAGAAAAGATGGCTAAATGAATTGTAAGGAGTGAGCTTCCATTCACTCAAGCAAAAGAAAAAAGTTTTGAAAATTTTATAAGACAATACGTTTAACCTTCTTTTAAATTAATTCCTAGAAATACATATAGGAGAAACTATATGAGATTTTTTCAATGAAAAAAAAATAAACTGCAACTTTTCAGTCTTTTAAAGGTGTCATTTATGTTACTTCTGATTGTTAGACTAAATATAATATGTTAAGTTTTATTTGTATTACTTCCCATTATATTAATGATAATTAGATGTTACATAAAAAAATTTATTACATTTCATAAATTAAAATATCCTTATAATGCTTTTTCCATTTTCAATGTAATGACAAATGTTTTTAAAGAACATGAAATACAAGATAAAATTTTTATCATTACTTTTGATAATGTATCTACTAATAATTTTGTTATTGAATTGTTTGTAAATAATATAACATATGTACGTAATTTAGACATATTATTTTTTCATATAAGGTATGTTTGTCATATTATTAATTTACTTGTGTAAGATGATTTAAGTTTAATTAATTGTTATATACAAAAAATTGAAGATGCAATGCACTCTATTTCATTAGAAGGTTTTAAAAGACAAGATTTTAATTCTTTTTTTATTATATTATAGATTACAATCTAGGAGGTTTATTCTTGTGAAAACTTGTTAGAGTTCTATTTATTTAATGTTAAAATCTTATGTTCATTATAGTGATGTAATTCTAATTTTTATAATAAAAAATGAGTGCTATGTTATTAAATTCTAATGATTGATTTGTGACATTTAATTTTATGAACTTCTTAAAAGTATTTTGTAATATACATTGTCATGTTTTTGTATTTGTTTTTCAACTTTATATTATGTTTTGAATTATTTATTTGATATTAGTTATATTTTTGCTACTTATAGAAATATGACTGACTTTTAAATCATTTGTTTTACAATGGAAGAGAAATTTAAAAAATACTAAAAAGATATTCTGGTATTATTTATATATGTAGCAATAGAATAAACTTTTTTAATGCAATTAAGTTAGTTGATGTAATTACAAATAATTTAAATGTTACACTTGATGTAGATAACTTTTCTTTTGAGATTTTTTTAAATAATATTTATATTCAATATTAGGGTTTACTCATAATAGATACACCAATGTACAAATATGGTGATAAACTTATAGTTAATACTCTTTCATGAAAATTGTTGAATACCATTACTAATAGAATTGTATATTTCTCTTCTTCTATTAGCTCTAATAAATTAATAAAATATATTTTTACTAATTATAATTTGATGTTTAATATTGAATAAAGATGAAATTTTGATATTTTGCTGTGATCGAAAGCCAATGAAGAGGTGTTCCTTATGCTATCTATCATGGCTTGTGATTTACTAATTCTTTCAAGATCCATAATAGTATCGAAATCTACTTTTAGTGCATAAACTAAGATACTAGATAAACACAAAGCAAGATTGTCACAAAAAATATTGGATTATTGGATATGTTTGAAAAATTAAGAGAATGTAGAATAAAAAATTCAAGATCAAATCCAAAACAATGACCGGGATGTTGATATGGAAACAAGGAGTTATTATGATGAAAATTAGTTTGTAATATTTATAATTTTAGATTTTAGATTTTTAATATTTGTAATTTTTATTTCAAATAATAAAATAGGTAAAGTGCAAATGATAGATGATTTAATGAATACCAATCTAGTTGTAATGTACTGTAACTGTAGTGTTGTAAGTTTATTCATTTACATAGTAATGTAAGTTTATCTATTTAATTTGATATTAATTTATTTAATATTAAATTAATTTGTATATTAAATTAATTAAATGTAAATGGATAAAATTATATGATATATAATTAATTTGTATCATTATTATATTTTATTTAATTTTTTATAATAAGAAAAAGTACAAAATATCAAAACAAACACATGAAACATATATGTATAATAGTATAAATTTAAAATTGATATAAATACAATGAATGAACTAAATTAATAACAAATTAAAAATTAAAAATATAAAAAAAAAATTTAGTTAGGCCCAGGCCAAGCTAGGGCCTTTAAGGGGCCTAGGCATTAAGGCCCAAGCTGGCCCCTCAACTGGGAGAGACATCACTGTATAATGGCCAGGTCCGAGCCAGCCTGGCCCTTTAACATCTTTATTAGTTTGCGACATGATTAAATACTCAAGAAATTAAGATTCAATTTTTCTTAAGTTTTGTTTAAAATTTGGTGCTTTTGTTGTGTTTTGAAAGTAGAATTAAAAAAAATAGTAATAATAAATTTAAAAAATTTTGGCAATTACATGAATTGAGAATCATTTATTTTTTCATTAATTTTTTTCTTAGAATAGTTTTGAATTAAAAGTCACACACCTTAGTACCAAATAAAATCATAATTTATTAATATTAAAACTACATTTATAAATTAAACCTTGCCATTTTATTGACAAAGAGAGTTGAAATCTAGTAGAATATTGAAAGAATTAACATGCAAGAAAATAAAAAATTACATAATTACAACAAACGGTGAAAGCAAAAGAAAAATTATAAAATTCAGAATTTAATTGCTCAATGTTATTATTATTAGCCTAATAATATACAAGATCTCTGGTCTTAGTTCATTACAACTACTTTATTAAATTTTAATTAATATACATACAATAAAATCTTAATAAAAAGAGTACGGTGTTTTAAGAATATTTGAAATTTTATTGTCCCTTTCTTTACGTTCCAATCAATCAAATTTGGCAAATTTTAACCTAATCCAGTCTGCTCTATCATTTAATGAATTATAGTTGTTTTTAATCCAATTCAATTCACTGTACCATAAAATTTGATTCAATTTCATTAAATACAAACTAAAAGTATATTTTAATATGGATTCAATTAAAAATTAAGAAAATAGTGACAAAATAACTTATATTCTTTTAAAATTTAAATAAATATATTAGTTCCAAAAAAGTAATAAAAAATAAATATGAAAGTTATCATAATTAAATTATTTAAAGAGTTTATTATTTACAAGATATCCAAAATTATGTTGTCCCCACTTCTCTACTTTCTTTAATAAATATATATATGATATAATAAATGCCATGAACTAAAAAATTTATGGTACTTTGTATTATGATCTCATGTTTCCAAATGAAATTAGATTGAAAAGCATAAATATATAGAATACAAAAAAATAATAAAATGTAAAATTCCGGGGACGTTACTGAAAATAGTTAAGAGGCATTGAAAAATAAGGTATGGGCTTTGTGAGTGTTAGGTGCAGTAAGGCCTACTATTACAAATACAAAAGGGTAGGAGTGAAGTGTATAAAATTTTCCCGTATATCCTTTAACCTTTTGTGTAATTTTAAATTTTTTTATTTTATTCTTCAATTTATGAGTAATATCAAATATTTTAAAAATACATCTCTAATAACTTAACAAGTGAAATGTCATTCATACATTAGCTAACAAAATTTTACAATTTTTAAAATTATATTATTTGTGGTGTATTTTTGGAATAATTTTAAAGATATTTAGTACTACTATATAAAAAAAAATACAATGAATTTTAAAAATTAAATAAAAATAAAAATTATAACTAAAAAATAAAAAAATTACAACAATAAATATTTACGAAAATTTAAATGTTTATATGGCAAATCTTTGTGCACCCTAATATACCGCATGCAAAGACAGGTAGGGTTGGGGTTGAGTAACGATGAACCACGACAGGTGAAGGATGGAAAGTGGCAGAAACTGTGCCTGAGATTGAAATGGACGGTTTTAAAAGCAGGGGGATATCCCGGCAGTTGCACGTGCTACGACACCAAAAACTGGCCATTTGTAGAAGCAGTAATTTTTTTTTTAATATTTTGCATTTATTTCGGGTTGTCCATCCTATAGAAAAGATCTCACAACCCTCCAAATCCCATAATATATTATTTTTGTTTTTGGTTATTATCACTTTTCCGATTTGGCCCACTCAATGCTATTGCATTTATTGGACACTGCCAACACCTTGCATGAAAGCCTGACTCTGATCCTGACCACCTAGCCCCAGTGACTCTTACTATCCTCTGTCTCCTCTCTTCCTATTTCAGTCCATTCTCATTTAATTTATACTTCCACAGCAACTACAATTTTGCATATAGTGGTGTTTGATTTGACAAATCCTTCTCAGTACGTTCATGGTTCATTCGTTCATGCTTGCCTGCCTTGACCATATCTTCTACTCCTTGGAGTTTGGCACTACACATCTTCCTACTTCATAATACGATTATTATACAAAATAAAAGTAAGAGAGAGAAAAGAACATTTCTTTAACATCTGTCACATCTTTTTCTTCTCGTACTTAGTAACGTGCTTTTTGTCCCCTTCGCTCTTTTCCCCTTTTAAATGTCAAGACGAAAAGCCAACCAAAAAATATACACACTTCGTAAGGAACTTGATCTTCCTTGAACGCTACCATGTATGATATGATGTATCTTGGCATGTGCCCTTTTGGCAATTCATCTACGCTATCTTCTCTGTAACGGGGAAGGGGAACGAGAATGTTCAAATTCTTCTTGCACAGTTCGACTAATGTGGAGAGAGAGAGAGAGAGAGAGAGAGAGAGAGAGAGTTTTTATGCATATTTATTTAACTAATTAAATTAAATCATCTAAAAAATAATATTACATATTCTAAATTTTTATCTTAATTATTTTATTTTAAATAATATGACAATAAAGATTTAGAATTGTTTGACACAAGAAAAAAAATTAAAAGAAAAGTTGAGAGAAGAAAAATTTTATTATTTGATATTTTATTCAATGAATAATCAAATGAATTACAATTACTATTTAAACTAATCGATTGAGCTAAAACTAATAAATATAACTGATTATTACTTAAATATCTTTAACAACTTAAAATTGTAAAAACACATAATTAATCTCCTTAACCATCCTATTAGCTTTGCTTAACTAGCAAAGCTTAACAATTAACACTTTATCAAGCCAACCAACATAAGCTTATTTAATTCTCATTCACCACCTTGAGTCATACATAATCATTAAGTTGGACACCCTCATTAGCATTGAGCAAAACATTTTGATCCTTTGCTTAAGCTATTAAGTTGTCTAATTCATTGAAAGCTTTATCCTTAACATCCCCCCTCAAGATGAACGTTCTACGAAGAACATTCAACTTGGAACAAAAAAAAGTGAATTAAGGAAAAGGTAATGGCTTATTAAGAATATTAGCAACCTATTTCGAACTAATGACATGCCTAATTTTTTAGAAATTTACCAAGAACTCCATCCTTAATATAGTGAACATTGAGCTTAATGTGCTTGGTCTTTGAGTGAAACACTAAATGTTGAGCAAGTGCAATAACCCCCAAATTGTCACACCAAGGCATTGAAGTAACATCTAGAAGAAGATGAATTACATGCAACAAGGAATGAAGACAAGCAAGTTAAACTCAGGTTGCTATTAAGACTTTATATTCGAATTATATACTTGATATTGCAACTACCTATTATTTTTTTGAATACTAGGATATTAAATTATTGCCAAGGAACACACAATGTGCACCAACAAATCTTTGATCATTAAGATCACAACTGTAATCAACATCTGAAAAAGTTACTAACCTATGACTGTTTCATTTATAAAATTGAAGACCATACTCACCTATCCCTTGTAGATACCGAAATAGCTTATTATAAGCCGGTTAATGGTCTTAAGTTGGACATGAAAGAAATTGAATCAAACGGTTACAGAGGAGATGTTAAGCCTAGTAATTGAACATACTACAAATTACAAACCAAAGCTTAATATAAAGAAGGATCATTAATATACTTCATCTTTAAAAGATACAAGCCATCACTATTATGGAAAAAAGTAACTAAAACTTTTCAGATTTTTGAAACCACAAGTAAAATTTAATTTGCTAATAAAATCTTCAATTTGAGAGGCTTTTGAACATATCACTAGAATGTCAACAATATGAACTAAAACCAACATAATATCAATTCTATCATGCTTGAAAAATAAGGATGTATCAACTTTAGAGTTTTAAAATCTCCATTGAAGAAATGAATACCTTAACTTATCATACCAACTCTTAGAACTTGTTTAAGACCATTTAAAGCTACTGTGAGTTTGCAAAAATGATTTGGATAAACTAAATTAACAAAACCTTCATGTTGATGTATGAAGACACCCTCTAATAAATGTTCATTAAGAAATGCATCGTTGATGTTTATTTGTTGAATAAACCAATTCCTCATAACAATAATATTCAAAACAACTTTCACGGTTGAAGCTTTCATTATTGGGCTAAAAGTGTCTAAGAAGTCTATGTTTGGTGTGTTGTAAAACCTTTTTGCCACCAACTTGGCTTTGTACTTGGAGATTATTCCAGTAGTGTTATATTTGACTTTAAAACCCATTTGCGACCAACAACTGCAAGATCTGATGTCGTTTGAACCAATGTCCATGTTTTATTCTGTTACAAAGCTTGAAATTCTGCCTACATAGCTGCTATTAATTGAGGGCTCTTAAGTGTCTCTTTAATTGTTGTAGGAATACTGATAGCACATTGAGCATGAAATAGTTTTGCCTTGAAAATCTCACATTTAGCTCTTGTCAACATAGAGCAATGATTATATGTAGAATATTTGTTTTGTAAAGGAGACAAACAAGTGTTGGTCAAACTTTTGATGCTAATGTATCATTCTCAAAAGGTAAAGGAAGATGAGATGAAGAAGATACTTGAGAAATGGTTGGAAATGTTACTACATTTGGCAATAAAGTGTTTATATCATTAGTTGCAATTGGAAAATGTGTGATAAGTGGAATAAAAGTTGTAAGAGAAAAGAAGAACTGTGAAATGAAATTGGATGAGGAAAAACTAGTAGTTTTAAAATATAGAAATGATGGTTCAACAAATATTACATGTCTAGTCACATAAATTTTTTTAGAAGTTAGATAAAGATATTTATATCGTTTATGCAGTGGACTTTAACTAGTGAATACATATTTTGCATTTCTAAAATCTATTAGATTTCTTTGTATGCTTATTACCTAAGATCTTATGTTGAATAAGTTAATAAATAAAATTTAAAGATTGAAAGCTAAACAATTTACTTGTTTCTTGAACTTATTAACAAATTTAACTTTTTGAAACTTTAGAAAGGTTATGGAGACTTTTTTTATATGTTTAGTCTACCTTGATTGAACTTACTTGAATTTGGATGTGTTTTCTTTTTGATAAAAGTAAAAATTTTGATGTTCAAAACAACAAAAGTGAGAAAAAACCTCTTATTATGAATTTTGAAAAGTTCTTAGGTTTTCTATAATTTATTTATCTTTTATATGTTATACTAACACATCTATGCACAAGTCACATGCTTTCATAAATCAAATTTAATTTTATGTGCAATTGCATCTATTTGGTCATAATTGTGCTAAGTGTTAATTTATAATTATGCCACTTGTTCACTTAATAAATCACACACAATTGTTTTAATATTTAATATATAATCATATTATACATTAATTATTTAGTTAAATATACAATCACATTATATATTTTACAATTTACAAGTTAATATATATTCTCATTATTTACTATTCATTTGAAAATTATCATAATACCATTTTAAGAAATGTGTTATATTTAGATAATTCAATACTTGAAATTTCTTTTCAACATTTGAAAATGATCTTAAGTAACTTCCTTGTCAATTTTGGTGTAACTCAATAGGTTTACCATAAATTAGGTAATAGACGTATATTAAAATTTTGAATTAAATTCTTTAATTCATTTAATATTTGATAAATTATTTTATAATTAATTAAATATGTTTATAGACCAAAATTGATATCTAGTAATGTACCATGGCTATTTAGATTATAATGAAGTGATAAGTTTCAAAATAAACTTTTTCATAATCAGTTGTGCAATTCAATTCTTCCATTATATTATGTTTTAGTTGGATCAAGGTTATGGTAAATTGTCAAAACTTACATATCCAATGCTATACATAATGAATCTTCAAATTATAATTTTTAAAGTATATCATTATTGAGAACTACTTTTCAATTTTACATTTTATCTTGATCCAAGACTTCTTGAGTCATATCTCTTTCATTCACATAGAATATATTCTCATAATGTACTAAAAGTGACAAATTTCTTATTGAACACACATCTATCTCTATAAGTGTCATACTATACTTAATAATTATTTATAATAAACCTTATTCAGATCCATCCTCTGTAGTTCAAAGTATAGCATTTTACCCACAAAATAAGTATTATGTCTTCAAATTCAAGGATCACTTATACTACTAATACAAAAAATGTCCAATTGACACTTAAATATAATTACCAATTGAACATTTTTGTTATGAGTTAGTTCAGTGTACTCATTCTCTAATGAGCACCTGCATACCAAGTGTCCACACATAAATAATCTATGAGAACAACCACCCTCTTTATTAGGTAGGCATAGTGTATACTAGTTTATCTGGTACTATAAAGGTTTTACTCTAAAATCTTATGGTTGAAAATATTTAAGAATGATGTTACTAATAAATCTATTTTATAAGTATGAACTCATCATAATTAGATATATATTACAAATATTCTATAGATTTTATAATTATACATATAAATATGTATACAAACAATAAAAGTATATGCCAAAAATAAAATATTTCATTAATAATAAAAAATTTTATAAGAGAAAATGCAATCACAAGATCATGTAATTAGCTTATAAGGCACAATTCTAACAAAATCAACTTTATCTCTATTATAACTTTGAAGAAAAGGAAAACGTGTGCAACCAATAACCTTAAAGAAAGAGTAATTTGGTAAAGCTTTCAAGAGAAACTCATAAGGTGACTTGTAAAGTAAGGTTTCACTTGGTAACCTATTTATCAAGAAAACTAAAGTATGAAAAGCAACCCATCAAATCTAAGAAGTAAATTTGCTTGTGAAAGTAGTGCAAACTCAATTCTACAATATGTCTATACTTCATATTAACTACTCCATTTTGATGATGTGTATAAGGGCAAAAATATCTGAAAAAAACTCCATTTTGCCTAAGAAATTGAGTAAATGCAATAAATTAGCCTTCTCAGTCAAATTGCAGACATTTAATCAAACAAGAAAAATGAAATTTTTACCTGCAATTTATAATGTTTAAACTCTTCTAATGTTTTAGAATTCAAATTGTAAAATTGTCAACATAGTTGATATAATATCTAAAACCACTTTTTGAAATACTAGAGGAAAGTCCTCATAAATAAACATATATCAATTTCAACAGTTTTGAAGTTTTGACAAAAGATAAAGAAAAATGTTGTCGATGATTACAAAAGGGAATTTGTTGAATCTTATTAAAAATAAAAGATTTACAAGTTTGCAGTACATTTTTTTAGTGTTTTGGCATAAGGATGACCGTATCTTTAATAAAGAACAATTAGTGTATTGTCAACAGAACTTACATAACATTTTGAATGCAATCTATTACAATTTCTGCTATATGCAAGATTAGCATAGCTTTGATTATTCATTGAACAACTAGAAACCAAAAAAACGAAGATGTACACATACTTACAAAGAATGTTGAAAACATTGAATGAGAAATAGTATGCTTGGTATATGAAATGAAATAACTTAAGCCTTTAGATGGAAGTTGTAGCCTATGTAGGCCCCTTATAGTCACATCCTTTAAGAGAAATACTCTTTTTTCTTGTAAAACCTGTCCCTTAAACTTTAGGATAATTTATCTTTTGCATTTAGACTGCATTTTCATGTATTTACATATTTCATAACTAATTGACATATTAGTAAGGCTTGTTAATTATTTTTATGAGTTGAAATTTTATTTATTTAACAAAATGGTATTTTTAAAAATTTATGAATGGGGGACAAACATTTTTGCCAAAATGGCCATAAAGGCTTTAGAAACTCAATTTCTTCTTCTTTCTTCTCTTTTTTGGCTGTTCATTTATTTTCTATCTTTAAATTTTTCTTCTTCCTTTCATTATTAACTATTTAAACCTCATCAATCCCTTCCATTTGCTTTCAATTTTCTCACAAAATTAATCTATTTTAAATTTCCTTAACATTTTCACTTTTTTCTCTAAAGATTTCATTCTCCCTCTAGGATTTTAAAACAGTTTCAAAGCTCAATTTGGGAAATTTTTAATTCATCATGTCTTCATGAATTTGCAGAGTTTTCATTTAGTTTTGGGTAAGGTTTTTAACCATCCTATATCTTTAAATTTATTTCGTTGAGTTATTTTAGTTTAAATGGTTAAATGGCTATTTATGTGTTACAGATTGGTTTTGAATTTGTGAATTAGATTATGATGTTTGGAGGTTGATTATGAGGTGTATGACAATAAGGAAACCTTGTTATAAGATTTTATTGTGTGAAAATCAATTAAATGATAAGAGTTTTTAGTTTAATAATGAAATAGGTTTTGTTAATATTTGAGTTGAATTTTGATCAAAAATATGTTTTGAGACTTAATGTCAGTTTAGAATGGTTGTATTTGATGTTTAGAAACTAGGTTTCAAGTTTAATTTTAAGCCAAATTGAAAAGAGTCAAATTTGATGTTATTGGGGATTAAAAATGTGCAACAATTCAATCGGGTGCTATGGCCCTAGTGCTTCTTTTTTCAAAAATTCAAAGTTATTGTAGCAAGTTACAAAGGTATTATAGCATGGTATTATAGTACATCATAGTGCAAATGGTATTGAACAATCTATCTCTCAATTTTATAAGTCATTTTTGAACTTCCAAAAGACATTTAAATTGAGTAATTTAAAATTTATTGGAAAGCTTAAAGAGTTTAGTTTGAGAAAGCTTTTTGAAATTTCAACCCTAACATTTATGGAATTATAAAACTACTTTTAAAAGTTGATTTTGATTAAGGGTCATACTAATTTCTATAAATGATTTTGTATAAATTTGAGTTTTAATTAATATGTCAATTTAGGGATTTATGTTTATCATATATATTTATATATATATATATATATTTCATATCCAAGGTAGACCCTTTCCTGAACTGTGATAGAATAATGACAATATTTAATTCGTTAGGTAACTAATTTGAATTTTATACTTTTGTTTTAATAAATTATTTTAAATTATTTTGAGTTATTGGGATGTTAGCTTAGCATATAAATGATTTGATAATAGTTAAAGCCTGTGGATTGAATGTTTATTACTGTAGGAAGTAGCTTATGGACGGACCTTTGTAGAGGTCGCATAGGTGATTAAGTATTAGATGGGACTAGTACAAGGGAGAATGTTGTGGAGCCCACCTAGTGAAAGATAATGCGAGGATATCACAATTGTTACCTCGTGGTTACTCGAGCTAATGCTAGTAAGTCATGCTATGATTTGACAAAATAATTTTTATAAACTAAAATATGAATTAATTCTAAATATACATATTATATATATATATAAATAATTTAACTGTTGCATGATTTCTAATATAATAAAACTTAATTGTTGTCTTAAATGTCTATCCCGACCAAAGTGACCACTTGAAAAAAAAAATAGATAAGCATGATCTTTTGTAAAGGAAATAAACATATGCTTAGACACTTATTTACTCGCTGAGTATATTTTATGCTTACCTTTCTTATTTTACTATTTTCAAATTAAGTTCTTCAATTGCTTTTTTGTAATGGTGGTGGGCATAATTAGTATAGAAATTTTTCGAGTATAAGTTCTTGACTCATCCCATATTTATCAAGATTCACTAGCAAAATATTTTCATGATGTATTTTGATATTCTAAATTATGTATTATAAATGTGACTTAAAATTGGATTCTTTTGAGATTTTATGGCACTCATATTATATATATAATTTAAATGTGATTAATGTTTTGAAATTTGAATGAATATATTTATATATATATGTGTGTGTGCTTTTTATTTGTAAATAGAGTATATGATACTTAAGAGTTTTGCAAACTCTCGTGGGATGTTTCATACTAATGGGATGTAACTTGAAGGTATGACATGATTGTCATGTTACGACCTTCGAGTGAAGACATAACACTCCTTGTCCTTAACAAAATAATATTAATCACAAAATTCAAATATTAGATTATTATCTAAAGTTAACATTGAAATACTTATAAAGTGGTTCATAATATTTGGTACATAAAGAAAATTTTATAATTTTGAGATAAATTAAAAGCTAACTTAAAAATCAAAGTCATAATTCCAATATGAAAATTTTTTAAACCTTTAGCATTACCAATGTCTATCTTATCAATAAATTTAAATTACTTACGTACAGTCATGTTTTGAACATCATTTGTAAAATGATGAATTACACCACTATCAATTTACCAGCCTTCATTAACTTATACTTTAGCATTAATCAAGTAAGTAGTCTTTTGTCCTTGATTAGTTAATGGTTTTTGATAAACTTACTAGTAATATTGCTGAAAATAATTACTTTGAGGTAGTGCAAGGACATACTCCTTATTAAATCTATAAAATCATATTGCTACAACAAGGCTTAATTTGAAATGGATATGATAAGTTGGCTTATTACTACCTTTTCTACCATTAAAGGCTTTTCCATTTTGGTAAGCTTTTCTCCCTAGAGATCTTTTAAAACCACCACTTCTTTTCCTTGATTTGTATAATTTGCATTATGAAAATCTTGTAATGTTTAAGTCCCATGGTTAAAACTTCCTTGATTTCCATACTTCTTCTAAAATTGTCTTGCTTGTGCATAATTTATCTACAATTCAATAGTTAAGGAATAATCCTATTGTTCCAATCTACATTTGTGAGTAAGTAGTATTAAATATACTTCATGTGTATTAATATTCTCTTATTTTCTAGTTATGTAAACTATTGCTGAATTATATTCAAATCCCAATCCGATCCCAATCCTCTTAGCATATACAAAATAAAATCATCATTTGATATTGGTATTCTAGCAAATGTTAGATTATTAGCCAAATTCTTCATCTTTAAGAAATACTTTGTAATGGTATTGCTTTCTTTTTGATTGATTGTAATTAAAGCTTTAATTGCAAAGCTTTTGCCTTCAATTAAGTACCAAACTATTTTTTAGTGCATTTTATACTTCATGGGATTTATATCAAATCATCAAGCTAAGAATAGCTTTATTCATTGATGTAAGGAGCTAGCCAAGAAGAAGCTGATCTTGTCTTCTTTACATCACATATTCATGATTTTCAAACATTGATTAAGATTTCTCCTAGTACAAATCTATCAGGTGACGTTCTTCCATTACTTAGCTGTCAAGTAAAATAAGATCTTTACTCAATCAACCTAGAATAAGCTTTCTAAATTTAGTTTAATGGAATTAATTAACCAAAAAAGATACAATTTTTTTAAAACTTCTCTTTGTCCTAAAATAGCTCCAATGGCACAATCATCAGCTTCACACATGATTTAAAAAGATAAAGTTCAATTAGGAGATTTCATGATAAGAGTAGAAGTTAGTATTTTTTAAAAGCTTTGCAAAGGCTTTTTTTTATAATTTTTGGTCCATTCAAAAATATTATCTTTGATAAGAGGTTACATAGTGGCTTACATATTGCATTAAATTCTTTGATAAACCTCCTATAAAAAGCAACATGGCCTAGGAATGATCTAAAATATTTAAAACACTTTAGTATTGACAAATTGAAAATTAGCTCAATTTTAGCGTTGTCTACCTTAATTCCTTTTCATGAAATAATGTGACTAAGTACAATATTATTTGTTACTATGAAATAAAATTTTTTTCCAATTAAGTAAAAGATTCTTCTCTTCACACTTGGTCAAAATCTTTTTCAAGTTATATAAATAATGATCAAATGAATCATAAAAGCAAAAAAAAAAAAAAAATCATGAAAACTTCAACAAAACGTTCTACCATGTAGTTAAAAATACTATGCATGCATCTTTGAAATGTAATTGATGCATTATATAATCTAAAAGGCATTTTATGAAAAGCAACATGTATAAGTAATTTTCTCTTAGTCTCCAAGTGTAATTGTAATTTGGTTATACCTAGAATATAGTTCTTGCCACACAACCCTTTCTAAAATTTAGTCCATGAAGGGTAAAAGGAAATCATCTTTCCTAGTCATTAAATTAAGCTTTCTATTGTTAATGCAAATACACCAATCAGTAATAGTTCTAGTTGGTATTAATTCATTATTTTTATTTTTAACTATAGTAACTCTAGATTTGTTGAGTACAACATGTGTAGGATTTATCCATTTGCTATTAGAAATAGAATAAATAATTCAATTAAGAAATGGCATTTTTAAATTTTGAAAAAAAGAAAAGGGTGTTTTAGTAAAAAAAACTCACCTTCTTTCTCTTCTCCCCCGTTCTACCTACCCTTTCTTTTGTACTCCTTCAATTTTCCTTCTTATTTTCATCTCCCACTCACCCATACATGCTCAATCTCCTCCATTTTTCCACTCCAATAAATCTTTCCTATGTTTCATTTATCCTCCATCTCTTTTCTTTAAAAGTTTCACTCTTGTTTAAAAACTTTATTAGGGTTTAAAAGCCTAATTTGTTCAGTGCAATTTAACAATTCTTCACAAGTTTTCAAAACTTCCATTGAGTTGGGTGAGGGTTCTAAGCATATGAAAGTTTTAAATTTTATTTATTTAATTATTTTAGTTTAAATGTTAAAATATGTATTTATGTTTTATGGATTAATTTTTTTTAGAATTGTGTATAAATGAGAAAATCTTGTCATGAAATTTTTTTGCATGAAAATTAGTTAAATGGCAAGAGTTCTTGATTTAGTGTTGAAATACAATTTTATTGATGTTCAATTTGGGATTTTGATTTAAGAAGTTTTTTGAGGTTTAAATTGCAACTTAAAGTATTATTTTTGAAGTTTAGAAATTAGATTTAAAGTTTAGTTTCAACCCAATTTGGTTAGAGTTGAATTTAAAGTTGAAGGCAAATTTAAAACATTTCGAAAATTTTGACCTGCTTAAAGTTTTTTTAAGTTTATGAAAAATCGAACCATTTTTTAGAAAACTCTATTAGAGGTAAAGTTGTAGTGCACTTCAAAACCTTTCCAACGAGTACTCATAAGTTTAGTGTTTATTTGCCCTATCAAAAGTATCTATTTGATATTTTTTCTCATTTTTACTATACAAAAATTCGAGTAGGCATTGTGGCTTGGCACTGAAGCTTCTGATTTCTGCAAAATTCATGAGTATAGTAAACTACTGTAGCCTGAGGGTACTGTAGTGAATCACTATGGCACAAAGCGGTGGGCTGCAATGTTGAGCATTCTGTCTAATAGTTTTGTAAATCTATTTTAAACCCTTAAACAACTTTCAAATTGAGTAATTCAAGAACTATTGAGTTTAGGGAGTTTAGTTTATTTTTTAAGTAGAATACATTTTTAAATTTTAACCTTATCTATTTTTAAGTTATCAAATTATCCTTAAAGATCAATTTTGACTAAAAGCTATACTAATTGTTATAAGTGATTTTGTATAAATTTAAGCGTCAATTTACATGTCAACTTAGAGATACATGTTTAACATGTATATATATTTCATATTGGGGATAAATGAGCATTTTATTAAAGTTGATTTTTCTAATAAAAATGCATATTATATTCTTTAGGCACAAGCACTTCAAGAATGGACTCAAACCAGTGCGAGAACTAGTAAAAGAGTGTACACTTTTTCTTAGACTATGAGTGAATTGTGAAAAAAATTTAATTCATTAGAAAATTATTTTGATTCACATGTCTTAATTTAACAAATTATTTTTTTAAACTATTTTGAGTTATTAAAATATTAAGTTAGCATACAAATGATTTAATATCAGTTAAGGCCTAGGTTTGTATGTTACCACTATTTTGTATATTTATGATGTTGATTATAAACATGTTATTACTATTTTTGCATATATATATATATATAGATATGCATGTGTGTGTATGTGATTTAAATAATTTATATTACAAAACATGTTTATTGGTGATGAATTGGTATTACTATAGTACTATATAAAATAATTTATGGACAGACCTTTATAAAGATCTCATAGGTAATTGGACTTTTAATAAGGCTAGTATAAGGTGTTGTTCATATAAACTAATTTTATAAACAAAAATATGAATTAATTCTAAATACATATATTATAAATATATATAATTTAATAATTTAACTGTGCATAATTTTTAGTATAATGAAACTCACTAATGGTCTTAAATGTTTACCTTAGTCAAGATGATAACTTAAGAAAGAATAAACAAGTTTGATCTTTTATAATAGAAATAAACATACGGCTAGATACATATTTTATAATATGTTTTAACAATATAACTGATTTTGAAAAAAAAAATGTGAGATTGCTAAGTAAATGAGCATAGTTTATAAATTGTTTTAACATCCTAATATCTCTAAACTTTATAAATTGTATATTGCTCACGGTATACTTGCTGAATATGTTTTATACTCACTCTCTGACTTTACCTCTTTCAAGTCAAATCTTACATTGTTGCTAAAGGAAGGACAAAATTATTATTGCATTATCTTTCTTATATGTTCCTTAACTTATCTATATTCTTTAGGGATAACTGGCAAAATTTTTTCATCCAATATTTTGATATTATTTAAAATATAAATATTTTATTTATTTTCTTTTTTGAAATTTTTATAAGTATCTCTATTACAAGCAAGGGTGCATAATGATTGTCAAGTGGCGGCCTTCACATTGGGGTGTGATAATTTATCAATAGAAAAAGGTTCAATAACATCATACTTATCATTATCTTTACCATTACCTTTGACTTTGGAGAATCACTAGAAACTAGGTTCTTGGAAGGAATGGTTTTATCAATTAATTTCTATTTCAAAGAGTTATGATAGAATTGGCATTCAGGTTTATTTGCACTTGAATTAGAAATATAACACTAACTAGAAGGATTAGATTAAAGTTCAATAGAGAATTCACCTTTTTCTTGAGCGCGCGTAGATGAAGTTATAGTTAACATTTTGTTCTTGATCCCATTGATCACTTGTGAAGACTAATTGTTAATGTTTGTTTAGCCTTGCATGAATGCTTGCAATGTCTCGTTAAGATTTTTGAATGTGGTGGTTAATAATGAGGAAACTTTGATGTACCTTAAGAAGCCATTGGATATATCATTATCATTTCTCTATGTAATTAGGATTTTTAGGTACCCTATGGCAAAACCTTGAGAGGTAGCCTAGAGAATTGTGCATTGAGTGAGACAATAGTTGTCGAAAGACCTATTAGTGATTGGTATTAGATAGACCAATATCATATTTTATTCGAGGGTAATCACGACTATTACACGTGACTACTTGAGCCAACACCAATGATTCGAGCTGGTGATTTTATTAAAAATAAATTTTCTAAATAAAATATATAAGTGATGTTTAAATGATTTTTTTGTTAAACATATATTTTTTCACAATTAATTTTTTTTATTAAAAATAATCATTAGTAGTCTTAAATATCATCCTCGACCAAAAGTAATACCTAAGAAAAGAGGCTAAGCCAAATTTATATTACAAAAAAAACTCCATAAGTCTAAATTTAATATTGTATAAATTCTTTTCTTTGTATAAAAGACATGGTCAAATGATTATAATATCTCAGGGCATTATTTATAACCTTTATGTTTTGTTAGTCTGCTTACTGAATCTTTTTATTACTTACCCACCATACCCTTTAATTTCAAATGGAGAAGTGCATGTGGATTTAAACGTGGTTTGGCATTTAAGTGACCTTAACACTTCTGGTAAGATTCTCTTGGCTAACTTCCTATCCTATTTAGGTCAATTGGCAGCTTAATAAAATTTGTATTTTAAAATTTTATATTGTACATTGAGAATTTATCTTGTATTTAAAGAATATTATTGTAAGATATTTATGATTTTAAATTCTAACAATAACAAGATGGATGATTTTATATGATGAAAATGTTTGGGTGGCACGTTTTGCAATTACGGCACGCCAAATACTCATTTGAATTAAATATTTTATTTTGATAATATTTACATGGTGAATCTATTAAAAGTATCATTTGGATGAATAGTATGCAGTGGTTTTACAAGTTTTTATGCCGTTATGCTGGCGATTTTCAATTTAGTTTGATATGATAATCTACTAAATTGAAATGGTGAATGTGTTTGGATATGAAATTTGGCTAAGAGGAATGACATTATTGAGCCTTGCACATTTTTAGGAACATTCTAAGTTAATGTGACAAATCCCAAAGACATGTGACAATTTTCACGTGTCGATTTTCTAGGGTTGAGGCATGCTACATTCACTTGTTGAATGTCCTATAGTTTGACAAATGTTATAAATTTATTCGTTTTGCTCAATTTTGAGTTCTTTTACTTTTCTTATTTTCATATATTCAACATTTTCAGTCAAACTAACAATTCTAGCACTTAGATCATCTTCTTGACTAAATTGATTTTTTGTTTTTTTATTTACGAGATTTGATCTAATTGAATTTTTAGAGGAGTTAATCCTACACCAAGATTGTGAATTTTCGGCCAAGTGGCCTCAGAATTCTAAAGCTTCTTTAGATTTTTTGTCTGAAAATTTTTCATTAAATATGGTTTTCACAAATTGCTTTGTTTTAGATGTTAAACTTTCATATATATATATATATATATATATATATCATTATGGTATTTTATTTTTCAAAACCATAGGTGGGTAAAGAATTTATCAAATGTTTTAAAGGTTTCTCAACATTAAAAAATTCACCTTGCATTTTAAGCCATATGCAATTGATCTCTAAGTTTTAAAGAGTTAACCATGTCCTTGCTTTATTCTTTTATGAAAAATGAAATAATTTTAGCCTAATTATTTTACAAACACAGGCTTGGTTGTTAAAAGTACTATAAATTTTCTTAAATTCTTTAAGATGCAAATAAAGACTTTTAGATTATAAGCCATGAAAATTAGGCAGTAGTGGAATCATACCTAAGTTAAATAAGAAATTTGTGGCATTAAGAGGAAAAATGAAGCATAAAGAGGTATAATTTTAAGGTGGTTGTAAATATTATGTATTATTTGCAAAGGTCATCATTCATGTTCATCATGTACACATTCATTTTTCACCTTAATGTTAGATGTGTATGAATGGTGAATCAAACAAATTGTCAATTAAAGTTTTAGAGTTACTTTTTATCAAACAACGAGAATGAGAATCTCGATGCCATTCAAGCATAAATTAAATAAAAGAGTTATTCAATAATGATGATAAATTAAAGAAGAAAAATATATTGGAAATAATCTAAAATAAATTAACAATAAGTGGTATAAACCAACCATATGAAATGAAAAATTAAAATGCAAATAGGCAATCAAGCCTCTCAATATAATAAAAGTAAAATAAACTAACTAAAAACTATTAAGGTTAGTAAAAGAAAATACTAAACAATAAGAGAAAGAAAACTACATACAAATTGTATTTTTTAAAAAACGGTGCAAAAACTTGTTACAACTTAAAGTCAACACTTCCAAGCATATGTTGTCCCAAGGAATAAAAGATTAGGAGTCTGAGTGTTGATTCACAAGAAATTAGTTATATAGAGTTCATTAAAAAATCTAATTGTTCAAGTATTATGGGAAGTATATTGATGTGTGGTTGTGAAAGCGAAAATTTAGTATTATTAAATATTAAGGCATTAAGATCCACTTTAGAGAAATATATTGAAATTATTTTTGATCTATTTTAATAACTTAATTAAGAATTACTAACGAGTGATTTTAATTAAAAAATGAAATATTTAAGTATATAAAAATAACTCTTTAAGAAAAGGTAAGAAAATAAAAGATTACCTTTCAAATTGATTTATGAAAAAAAACTTTAACTTACCTAATGCTTGAATAGTAAAAAATATGTAAACATTTAATATATCTTTTGTTAACAATGAATCATATTCTATAATAATTCAAAGTACTTTTAAGAATAGGAATTCACTCAATTGAAAGATTTTACAATGTAGCAAAAATAAAAAAAATCAAAGAATAAAATTTACAAACTAACCAAGCTTTACCTTAAGGCTTAAAAAGAACTAAAGAAATAAAATATATAAAAAAAGTTAAAATCTAAGAGTCTTCCCCATTGTTTGATACAAGTACTATTTATATAAAAATACTAAGAGTAAAAGTAAAAGAAGTTCTCTAATATTAGACAAGTGTTGGAAAACTTCTTTCACATACATTAGATGTGTCGGCCAAAAGTTATTGATTTCTTTGAATTCTTGTAAGCAAATCAGAACATATATAGAGCGAAAAAAAAAATATCATTCGGTTGCTTACTAGAGTTTATGTAATAAAACATTAGTATTATATATATAGAGAAAAAATTTAGAATTACCTATATGTGTTGATTGACTTGTCAAACCACGAATACAAATTTAATATAAGTATTTCTGTGTGTCTTCAGTATCCATATAATTAGAAAAAATTAGAGTGCTAGCTCTTGCATTCCTTTTATATGTATCAGCTATTTTTCTTTGTTTCTCTTTCTTTTAAAAGAAAAACACATCTATGGAAAAAATAAGCCATACATCATATATAATGCTATTTTAAGGTTTTAATTTAAAACAAATCCATTATATTTGACCCTTTTTTTTATACCCCATCTATTTAATAAAATATAACTAATAAATTTAGCCTAACTTTATATAATGGATATAACCAAACTTAATATCCAAATATCACAAAGAGTCCCAGTCAACTTCAGGATTCTTTATTTATATTAAAATTTATCTTATAAATTTACATTCCTATTATTTTCAATTTTAATGTGCGACTAATAGCCTTTCGTAATGTTAGTTATAATACTAAAATTTAATTTTGATGTCATAAGTAGTAAGTGGTATTTAGTAACACATCATAACTATTCAAGTTACGAGAATGTTAGAAGTTCGACATCACCTTATCCATAATCAATATTACTGTATAATTTAATCCTTTTATCCTAAGTATCTCAATTAAGCATGAGATATGAAATGTGTTACTTTCGTATAACTTAATCTTTACATTTTGTTTAATATCATAAGTAAACTTATTAAGAAAAAGATATCAATATCATATATTGATTCATTAGAGTATGTCTATGCATTTTCATAATCTCACATAATCAAAAAGGTCTAAAATTTCATTTCCATTATATATGAAGGACAACTATCTTAATCATATATATCCCTCTATATGAGTCATAATATGTCTAATATTTTCTTTAGAGTCTACTTGTTATTAATGATATTTGAAAATATCAAAAAATGTCACTCTCAATGTTGAAAAATATAATGATTTCAAATCTAATAATCATATATACCATTATCACTATAAAAATCACTTATAACATTCATATAATAATTTATATAACGTTCTCATAGTAGGTCGATCTAGTATATTAGTTCACTAACTCATACTCATATATTAACTTAATATTTTATATCATGATCCACAACATGTTGTCATTAGTTATTATACATACTAGTCTTTATACATTATTATTACTCTATTCATAATAATATTTAATTACAAACATTTAAGAATAGCATTCTATTGATTAAACTTATTATTTTAAGGGTATTATTACATCTATTTATATGTAATAATAAAATAATATGAAATATATTAATGAATAATGTCATAATAGATAAGAAAAAAATATGCTAAATATCTAAAAAAAATATATTTAGATACATATTTTGTGAGTTACGGTCCAAATGCTGAAGCTTATTACGCTGGCATGCAGCTATATTTTGGTTTTGTTAAAACTTAATTTTGTCCATCTAAACACTTGAACTGGTTTGACCTTTAGCTCACAATAAAGTAAAAAAAATTTGTCCATGATTTAATATTGCATCAATTGGATTTCTAATTTGTAAGATATACTCATTATTTGAAACTTACGTAAAATCAATCATTTTTTATGAATTATGCCAACAATTATTTTAAAATTCAGAATTAAATAAAATACTTATTTAAAAAACATTTATGATACTCTTAAGTGCAAATGATAATTTAAATTTTTAATAAGTATACACTTTTACGTATTTAATAGAATCCCAACGAATATGTTAACCAATTGATTGACCAATGGTTTATGAAATTCTTTAAATCTTTAACTTGATGTCCAACCAGTTGGTAAAACTATTCATTAAACATGTTACCTTATTTATGTACACATCTACATGATCTACTAAACATACTTCTAGGGTAAGGAAAAAATGTTTGTCATCCAATTTAAGGATACAACACAATTGTATATAAGGCCTTTAATGAACTTTATTAAGCGGTTTTGAGATCTAGCATTTTTACTACTAGCATGAAAGTGAAAAGATATTGTTTCAAATTTACATCAATAACATAATAAATGAGTATTAAGCTTACTTAAATAATATAGGTATAGCTTTCTTCATCAAATTGATAAAGTCATTCAAGAGAAATTTGCTCTCTATAAAGCTACAAATAAAGGACAAAGGTTATTAGGATATGCTCTAAAAGCTATTCGTGTTATTGATTTTAAAAATATTTCTCTTGTATATATATATATATAATTTATTATTAATGAAAGAAAATGCTTTTTATTTACATCCATATGCTACTTCCTTTATATTTTTGAATTGTCTAAATAATTTATTTAATTATTAAATAATATTATTAAATTTGTTCCTTACAAAAGTAATATTGAATGAAAAATAATATCGCACAACAGACATACTGAATGTTTCTGATGAATATCATAAGATAATATAAGTGTAGATAACGATGAAAGCCATGTTATTAGGACATTAGTATAGACTAATAGTTAGAGAACTATTTTTTAAATATGAACAAATGATAATAAATCACATGTAGTCAATAATTTGTATTATAATTATACTAGTATACAATGTAATCCTTTAACTTGAGATATCATAGTCCAATATAATGTGAATACACATGATTTATATTGTGTGTAAGTGTGAGAGTAATTATATATTGTATATTAAAACTAGTTTTGTCATTTATTGTTGCATTGAAAATGAATTATGGTTAAAATAAAATCCGTTGGCTCGATATAAATAAAGGATTAGAATATTGAATAATTCCATTTGAATTTGAGTTCTTAAACAAACATCAATAAATATTAAAAAAGTAATTCTCTAGCCAAAGTAAATTAAAGTTATGCAAAATAGTTCATGATGATAAGTTCAAAGCATATTAATTAATGATTCATATTTATATTAGTTTAAGATTTTGACATTTTATAAACTCTTACTTGATTATGATTGAAAAACAGAAGAATATTACTTACTTCATATGTACAATTTGGATAGGTTCAATGAAGTAATTCTTTATCGTGGTATAAGGGTTATGGCACGCTGTTAGATATTAATTATAATTATTAAACTTTCAAAGTATTGAAATCTAAATAGTTTGGAACTAGTTCACAACTAATTAATAATGAACTTATATGATCACACTAATAATCTAATAAATGAATAGATATCCAAGAGAGAGAAAATATTATCTATGGATGATTAGTACATTCTAAAATAATGCAATGGTCGAAAAAAAAATATAGGTGTTATATATATTTATGTTTCTTTAAAGTGTTTGAAAAATTTGCATAATTTTGTATTTTTATGTAATTTGATGTAAATTATATAACATATTGATAACAAAAATTATCAAAGTACTTAAATGCAAATTTTTAAAAGTTACCTTTAATGATTGATAATTATTGGATCATTGTCAATAAGCCCTTAAAGATATATTTAATTATTTACTTAATAGTTAAATAAATATAATTATTTACAAGGACTAAAGTATAATAAATGATAATTATTAGATAATTACCATTTTAGCTTTAGTTTATATTTATTCATTAATTTACTTAAATATTAAGTTTATAATTATGGATAAATATCTTAATTATTTAATTTAAATATAAAAGAAGCAACTTTACTCTTATTAATTAAGAAAAAGAAAAAGAAAACTCTCTTTCTCTAAATTCGTCACTTTTTCTCTCTACAATTTGAATAGTATAGAGCATTAAAGTTTCATAGATTTGAGAACATTTTTCATCAACTCATCTATTTACCAAGGTAAAAAACTCATCCTTGGTTGACATTTTATACATATGTTTTATATATGTTAGATTTAAGTATGTGATGCTTATATTTTTTGACAAAATTTTGAAATTTGTTGCATGCTAGTCCATAAAATCCTTTCAAAGGTTAGGGAGTAGAGAAGAATGAAGCACCACATACAATGTAAGCTAAAAAGGACACAAAGCTAGATGATCAAAAACAAATGAAGTTATACAACAAATGGCCACGCAAAGGCTTGCTTTTAGAAAGACTAATTCATTGCAACAAATATAAATCACATGCTTTATTAGATTAGTAAATAGTATACAAGGTTCTTAAACCCTATTTGCATGAAGAACATTGATTGATTGCAAGAGATTTAGTTTGAATTCCATTAAGGTTTTACCAATAACACTATACATTGTTGTTGCATTCAAAATCTGGTTCATTGAAAAACTATTGCAATTATCTTAGAGTTGGTCTTTCGAAGGCAAATAATAGACATTGATCATATGCCATAACATAATTGGCAAGACATAAAAGCTAAAGTAATTATACTTGGTCTAGTAGTAAAAAGACATTAAACTCTAGTGACTTGATCAACATATTAGTTGAGAAATATCTTGTCGTACTTGATATAGACAATTAGAATAATAAAATATTTATGTAGAAACATATCTAAACATGGTTAGAAACAAATTTAAATTATAAAGTCTAAGAAAGAAAAACATTGAATGTCAAGATAGAAAAAGAATTTTAATGTGAATTAGAGTTTAAATCAATTAGACTACTAGCCTGAGGTAAGAAAATAAAAACTGAGGCCTTAATTGATATCTTTGCTCAATGTGAACCCAAGTGCTTTATTCTTAAGGCTTATATTAGTTGAGCTAATCAGAAGAACCTTGGTTGACATTGTTAGAGTGTGCATTCTTGAACCGAACTGATCTAAACCAAACCAAATTGATGGTTTGGATCAATTCGAAAAAATATTAGTTTGGCTATTGTTTGAAGAAAATGAAACTAATAATTTTGGTTCTCTTTTTAGTTAGAGCTTGGTACAAATAAACAAAATCAAACAAAAATATTCAAATATTTATAAAATATTTAAATTTATATTATAAAAAAATATTAAAAAATAATCCATTTATTCATAATTTATAGAAGGGTAACCATTCCCAAAATCAGTTCTCTTATTGAGCAGGATCTTCTATGATGTTCCTAGGTCTTAAACAATATTTTATATACGTATATGATATCAATATACCAAAAACATAAAAGCGTGACTTGGATATAATGCACGTGATGCATATATCCCTAGTCGATACTTATTGAGGTATTAATATTAATCTATAAATTTAAGTATTACACTAATATATATATGTGTATGTGTGCATATATATAAATCAATTTCTACTCCTAATATTTTAAATTTCATTGCTCACCAAATTCACTTCAAATAAAATTTAAACTATTATACAATATTATATCAACTTATCAAAATGTTGGTTACCATACATAAAATATTTTAAAATTCATAACTTATACTATTTATCATCGATTAACACCCCACTTTTTTCTACACCATAAACAATCATTTAAATTAGATTCTCATTTATTAAAATTGTTTATTATAGCCTAGAATCATTAGAAACAATTCAACTAAATTCAATTCACACATATTTCCTACACATACATATTTCAAATTTCAATTCTTCCTGCAACAACCTTTAAACCTACACCCATTCAAAATATCAAAATACACCACATCCACATATTAAATAATTCTTTAATATATATTCACATAATCATCAATTTCTCATAAAATCAAATTAAAACATAAACACACACACATACTAAAATTTCAGTTTTCTAATGTTGAAATTCAAAATTTCTAACATGCTTCCTATTGAATATCTAACATGCTTCTAAATATAAATAAGGGTAAAAAAACTCACCAAAATCCTCTCGAGCTTAAAACCTCCCTTTCTTAAATTTTCTTTCAACTTTTTCACCAAGAAGGTTAATTGGAAATAAATGATTTTCTAAGTGTTTATCGCTTAATCTAGATTTGGTTATGGCTATAGCATTTTTCTACAAATTTTTTGAAGTATTTTAGTGGTTTGTCAATGGTGAGAGAAATGACGGAGGAAGGTAATGGAATTTGGTGGAAGCTTGAAGAAACTTGGAGAAGAAATGAAAATGGTGAAGAAATCAACCAAGTGGGGGAATTATAGGCAGAAGTCTTAATTCCTACTTTTTCTCATCTAATCATATCATTTTGGGTCTAAATAGAAATATTTGATTTGTTACCGAAATTAATAAAGTATGAAATTAAAATTTTTCCATTGGTTTGATGAAAATTTTCTTAAAATAACCTTGAAATTTGCAACATTTTTATTTATGCCATTGTCCTAAAGTTAAAAAAATAAATTTTTAAATTCATTCAGATAGTAAAATCAAAAAATTAAATAAATAACATATAAAATACACATAATATTATGTGCCTTGATTTAATATCGACTAAATGAATATATACTTGATTAAATGCTTTTATATACATGAGGTATTATAAACATGTCAGGGATGAAAATATGATGTATCCAAGTAGTTTTGAAATTTTTTTTGGTATGAATTCTACATGTTTTTTTATTTTTTACTATTTAAATCCTTTTAGTAGTTCTGAAATGCTATTTTTACCCTTAAACATGATTCCAAATAAGGTACTTGATTTTTGAAGCACGTTTAAGAATTTTACTTGGTATTATAGGCTAGTAAACCTTACTTTTTACTATAAATAATTTTTTATAGCCTTGAGCCTTGATTTATATGTCAACTTAGAGAGTTATGTTCATCTTGCATACTTATTGCATATAGGGATAAATGAGTATTTTATTAGAGTTGGATTTTAATAGAAATATTCAAGTGTTCTTTAGATCATGGCACCTCAAAAAGAGACCCAAGTCTTCATAAGAATCAGTTGAGGAGTGTACACCCTTCCTTAAATAGTTAATGAATTATGTGCAATGCTTAATTCGTTAAAATGCTATTTTGAATTGCATATTTCAATTTTAATAAATTATTTTAAATTGGTTTTAGTTATTGAGATACTAGGTCACTAGATAAATAATTTAATAACAAATAAGGTCTATGGATTGATTGTTTACTACTTTATACACTAATGACTATGATATATTGAAATGGCTTATTTAAAATACTTTGTCTTATAAATATTGTTTATTGATGTCAAGGTCTTGGGCCTTTATATATGTAATGTATTGGTATTACTATAATATTATGGAAAGTAGTTTAAGAACAAATCTTTGTAGAAGCTCTATAGATGATAGAATGTTAGGTGGAGCCGGTATAAGGAAGAGCATTGTTGTGGTAATGCTAGGAAGCTAAGATTATCTCTTCTTAATTACTTGGGCTAACACTAATAAGTCAAACTATAATTTGACAAACTTATTTTATAAATTAAAATATGAATTAATTTTAAACACATTTTTTTAGTATATAATTTAATAGTTACATGATTTTTTTTTAGTATAATAAAACTTACTAATGGTTTTTAATGTCTATTCTAACTAGAATGATAATTTGAAAAAGAACAACAAACTTGATTTTTTATAGAAAACTAAATATAAGCCTAAACAAATATTTTATAATATTCTTTTAATTACATAATTAGTTTTGAATAGATGTGAGGTTGGTGAAGTAAATAAACATAGTTTTAAAATTATTTTAGTATTCTAACCTCCAAACCTTATAACTTATATATTGTTTATTCTTTGCTCATTGAGTATATCATTTACTCATCCCCTACCCCTCGCACTTTACCACTTTCATATTATGTCTTGCATTTGCTTACTCGCAATGGTGATGGATATAGTTGTTACTAAATTTCTTTTAGTACATGTTTCTCGCCTCATCCTATATTTCTTAAGGTCCACTAGTAAAAAGTATTTGCACTATATTTTGATATTTTACACTATACATTTTGGATGCATAGACACATATATACACCCCTTGATACAAATCATGGCATGAATTCAAAGAATTCATTAGTCAGAAAAATTGAGAGTTCTTTTCTCTTTAATTCTTTGAAGAACTATTCAAATTTATCAAGAATTATTCTTGTGGCGTTCATTAGTGACTTATCAAACAGACTTCCATTACTATTTGTGGTGTCTACATTATACTAAAGTTCTTTTTTATTTACAAACAACGGGTTAAAATTCCATTCAAATATGATCGTAGAAAGATCTTGGATTTCTTATTGAGTTTGGGTCTCATTATTCTTGGCGAGGTTCATATCATTTGGTATCAGAGCAAAGGTTATTCTAACCTCAGATTTATCTATCCCTTTTGTTATTCTTTTCGCAATTGTTGATATAAAAAAAAAAAGAAAGAAAGAAAAAGAAAAAAAAAGAAGAAAGAAAAAAAAGAAATAAAAAAAAAGTGAAAAAAACGAAAAAAAAATGAAAATTTCGTATTTCACTTTATCATCAACACCCTAATATTTGTGTAACAAATTCTGAGATTTTCTTTGTGATTCTCAATTTCTAAATCAGTGGGTATAAAATTGAAATATTTTATATGAAATCAAAACCTTTAGAATTCATGACACAACCTTATTTTCAATCTTTATTTTACCGTAGTGAGTCTTAAAAAATTATTGCAAGAAATTTTTGATTATTTTTTATTAGTTTGAAAAGAATCGAAAGAGAATTATTATTCTTGGCGAGGTTCGTACCACCCCTGTATGTGTTATTTTTATATGAATGCAATGTCTGATATTTAAAAGATTTATGGGCTTTTGTAGGACGTTCTATACTAATGCAATGTATCTTAAGGGTATGTGACATTTGTCATAACATAACCTCCTAGTTAGGGTGTGATAGTTTGTTTGAATGAAATAAAAAAAATGACTGACATAAAAATCAATCTTTATGAAATTGATTATGATGAAAGTGATGATGAGGCTTAACTAGACATAGATATCATATAAACTTTTTATGAATTGATGTTCAAGAAATGGATAGAATTGTACAAACACAACAAATCATTGGTAAAGCAATAGTCTTTTGGATAAGCAAACTAAAGCCAAAAGAATAGTGAACAATATAGAGACCATCATTGCTAAAGAAGATAGGATATGTAAAATATAAAATAAGCTTGAGTACTCGTAGAAATCCTTGAAGATATTGAATTCAGGTACATTTAAACTTGATTATAACATTGAAAAAAATTGCGATGATCATCATGTGGCTATCATAATGAAAAACCTTATTTTTTTAAAACCGTGTTTGCAAAAGCTTTATTTGCTAATTTCACTTCTTTTAGCATAACTAAAGGTAAGGTTTCAAAACACAAAACAGATGGTATACAAGGTAACACAAAAAGAATTTATCAACTTGTCATTTTTGCAACATCACAGATGACATTTGAACTAAATCCTTTAAATTTTTGAAATTCTTGAGAAATAAAATGAAATCAAAATTTAAGACTTTTCAAAGACTTAGAAAAGTATGGGTAAAGAAATCAAGATTAATTGGTTTGTTGCTTATATATCTTTAAATGCTTGTATTGCTAACTATTGGTATTTTGATAATGGATGTTAAAAGCATATGACAAGAGCCTATAAAAGGTTGGTGAATTATTGTGGTTATTCAAAAATGTTTGTGACTTTTTGAGATAGTGCAAAAGGAAGAGTTTTAGGGAAAAAAAACACTTGATGTTAAAGGATTCTAAAAAGTCAGAAAAAGTTCTTAACGTTGAAAATCTTAGGGCAAATTTGATTGGTAGTAGTCAAATTTTTTATCAAGATCTATGTATAAAATTTACAAAAGAAAAATATCAAGTGTTGGACAAATTTCAGAATTATGTCTTGAGTGGATCTAAATCATCTGACAACTATTATACTTTGACACATTCACTCACTTATCACAAGATAAAATTTGATAACATAGAATTATATTATCAAAAACTTAAAAGTCTAAGTTGTAAGAGTCTAACCAAGTTTGTGAAGATAGGTGTTGTTTGTGGCATTCCAAAACTCTAAAAAAAAGCAACTTAGAGTTTATAGCTTATGTTAACTTGAAAAGCAACTCAAGTCCAAGCATAAAGTAGTTGAACATACTGCTATATACAAGATTCAGATTAAAATTAAAGATGATAAAAAATCATAAAAAATCTGACTTTAAATTTTTAGTGACAAAAATTGAAGATCTACAACAAAAAATACAAAATAGAATAAAATAAATTTTGAATCTAAACAAAGTTTGAAATTTGGTGACTCATGTAAATAAGATCACATCATCACTAATCAAAGTAGAAGAGAACTATGCTTAAGAGTGAAGAAAAATATTCAAATTATCTCACAATAGGGAGTTGCTATGCACAATTATTGGGGATGAAATAAATACTTAAGGATTACAGTATTATACATGATCTATTAACTATTTATTGTGATGATTCAAGTCCAATAAATATTTTTAAAATTTTTATGCAATATTCTAGGACAAAGCATATTTACATTAACCATCAATTTTGTTAAAGAATTGGTAGAAAATCAAATTGATATTTTAGGGCGTGTAAAAATTGAAAGACAACTTGCTAAGATTTTTATTAAGCCTCTCAACATGACATGATGTGTCTTTTTAAGCAAAACTTTAGACGTGTGCTCTATGTGACTCTCATATCTCATTATTTATTTAAGGAGAATGGTTATATTGATTAATCTATTTTTTCAATTCAGCATATAAACTTCTTATGAGCTTAAACGCATTGTATCATGACTTAAAATAGACAAATTTTGATATGATTTGTTAATGCACATTATTATTTGAATTCTTTATTCAAAATTAAATTTTAATGTGGATATAATTTTAAAAAGAATGTTTGTTTGAGCTATAATAGTTTGTCTAAATTCTTATCTCAAATGTTTGAAAATTTTTGTTGCATGTTGAATAGTTTAAAAAAAAAAAGCTAGCTACATTATTATATGAAGCTATCATTGAGTATCCTAAGCCTATGTATTATAAATATATAAAGAATGATCTAACATGAGAAGAGGATTGCTTAGTAATAGCGAAAAAATTACTAATTTTGAAAAAACAAAATGATGTAGAGTACAAAAAAAGAGAAAGATGATGCATTGTGAAAGAGAATAATGAATAAAAAATAATGATGCATTGTAAAACAAGGACAATTTTGAGATAAAGATGTAAGGTTAATTAGACTAGTTCTTTTTATGTATTTTCTGGATTGTTAAAGCTAATAAAAATAAGGAACAAACAAATTTTGTTTAAGATATATGTTTATTTTATTTTGTGTTGCAAAGTACTAAAATCTTTATGTTGATTATTCATGCATCTTGAATTGAAAAATAAAAAAATAGAATATCATGCTAACATGAATTATTCACCTATTGAAGCTCAAAATATTTAATTTTATTTATTTAATTTTTTTGTGAACTCTAGATTTAATTGATTAAATTTTTCTTACTTGGACCACACTATAATTTTATATTCTTTTATATGGGTGATCCTACTTGAAATTGAAAATTTTGTGCATAAATCACAAATTATGAAAAATTTTCATTGATTGATTGTTTACATTGTTTAGAAATATTTTAGGCCAAAACAACATTTTTAACTCTTTTTTATGGATAATATTTTGCAAATTTCATAGAAATAGTCACAAATGCATTCAAGGTTTCAATTGATATTTGTTAGATTTCATTTAAATTAGACATTTTCTTCCCATAATTAAACTAACTCTAATTTTTCCTCTTTGCTTGATCAACAATGGTGCAATCCATAACAATCCTCTACAAATCATATATTGCTAAGATTTTTACAAAATCGCTCATCTGCATTACCTTAGAGGGAGGTATAGCACATTTTTACTACTTTCACATTTTCAAGAGCTCATACTACTTTAGCTTCAATAGCTTCAACTTTTGTGATTTTTGTTCTTGAACTTATTGTAACATGACAATCTTTAGCTAATGACATTTCAACACTTAAATTTATAGCCACTTGATTCTTCTGCTATTGTTCTTATACATGTTATGAACAATCTTGACATTTAAGTTCAAGTTTTCATAGTATCATGATCAAGTCAATACTTATCCACCTCATTACTCCTCTACGAAGTACACGTAACCTTATATGTACCTTTACAATGTTCTTTGTGTCATCATTGGATTGATTTACCTCTTATAAAGTGAGTATTTTTTTGCCATTGCTAATTTTTTTTTTTTTTATATTCAAATGATGGTTTGTTATTAATATTGGATTCTTTTATAGTTTTTTTTTCTTTTGAATGATAATAACTTTGGCTTTTAAGTTAAATTTTCCTTCTATCACTTGTTTAATTTTTTTGTTGAATTCTTGCTTGTGCATATTTGGCTATTGAAAATTTTTATCTTAGACATTTCCATTCTTTGATTTTCTATATGATTTTATATTAACTACCTAGATTTGGTTTAACTTTATGGCTGATTCCTTTTGATGCATCTAGATAGTTTCTCATTTCGGGCATTATTTTTCCTAATGTTACTATGGGCATTTTCATGTTTGCTACTTAGTTTTGTTTCTATTCATATTCTTGTTCTTATTACAATTACTTTGGCTCATTTTGACAAAAATGGGGAGTAGTATATATTAAAGGAGAATAATAGGCCAAGAGAAAATGGTATAAAAGGGAGTAGTAGTTTTATGTTATAAATGACATGCTTTATGATGATATATTTTGGTCATTACTCAACCAGAGTTATCATATTATCATATGACATTGTTCATTTTTCTCTAATATTATTATGGATTATTATGTGCCAAATTGAAAATAAAGTGCCAATTCACTATAATTGTGTTTGCTTTTGTTTTTAAGCTATGTATTTTCAAATTGGAAAATATTTTTGGAGCTTTTTTTCAAAAGAATACATAAGGGGGAGATTATTAGGGTTTATAGAAATGATATGAGTCAGCATTATTTTGGAAACACATTTTTGTTGTATGCTTCTATTACAACAAACTAGACATTTTTAGTGCTCATATGATGTTTTACTATATATCGATTTTTCGTCTTCATATAGGAGAATTTCAAGTTTACTAGTTATATTAGGCAATTTTGGACTTCAAGCATAACTAGGAAACTTATGTGGTAAATTTTGCAACTTAAACAAAAGAAAAATTATTGAAAAAATAAGAGTATTACTTCATAAGGATTTCATCCCATTTAAAAGATATATTCATTTGACTACAAACATATTATATTTCAGTCGTGTACCTACCCCTCATTCATGCCAAATAAAAAGTCTTGGGTGATTTTTGTTTTTCTTCTTGTGTTTCAAGTTGTTTATGTCTTTTCCTATGCAAATATATTTTTGTTTTACTTTCCAAATAGAAAGTAAAAGCAAGTTTATAAAAATTATCAATCTATAATTTTTATTTTGATAAATTTAGAAATTAGTTCTTTTAAATAGTGTAAAAATATTTTTGATATTGCTTTTCAAGAGTTAAACAAGACATTTTTCAGGAGAAGGATTTGTGCTAGTTGAAGTACAACGACATTAAGTATAGGTATCTTACTAAATTTATTAAAGAAATTTTAATGTGTCAAGGCAAGGAGATCTCGATAAACAAGGCCATCAAGAAAGATTCAACCTATCAAAAATAATAATAATAAATAGTCTTTATTTTATATAAGTTTATTGGTACTGTAATTGTTTGATTTTTTAGTAAATTATTTTCTTAGGCATTTTGTCAAAATCTTATATGGTCTTATTATTCTTCTTCCAATTAGTTATTCATAAAGAAGATGAGCTAAAATTTTGAGTTAGGTTATTTTCTTTCCTTTTAAATTGTCACTCTATCTTCATAGCCATATGCATGATATCCTTTAATTTCAAATAATATTGCAACTTTACCACATTCGTTATATCATGAATCAACTCATTTAAAAATCTAGCAATAGTAGCTCCCTTATCCTCTTCTACATTGACCCTAATCATAGCTACTTCCATCTCCTTGTGGTAGTCCTCTGTACTTTTAAATCCTTGAGTAAAGTTTTGTAATTTTTTATACAAATTTCTATAATAATGATTAGGAATAAAACATCTCCTCATAGTAGTTATTAACTAATCCCAAGATTCAATAAGTCTCTCAAAATTTATCTTTTGATTTATCACCATTTGATCTTACTATATGATTGTATAATTAGTAAATTTGGTAATAGCCAATTTTAATTTTTTTGCTTTTAATAATTATGGCAATCAAATATTAATTTTATCTTTTTTTTCTATTCTAAATAGACTTTCGAATACCCCAAGAAAAGAGATATTTTTATTTTAATATTTTGAAGTTCCTATCTACCATATATTGGCTCTTATATTCTCTCCTAACTTTTCTATCATGTCTTTCAAACCTTGGCACAAATCCACCTATATCAAATATTGACTCTCTATTCTCTTTATCCACATTTTCATCCTTATTATCTACTCAAAATCTTTTACAGGTGTGTGCTTATCTTATCTTCTAGAATTAACTCTTCTATTATTTTGTGTCTTTTGTTAGGTAGTAAAGGAATTTTTTTGCTTATTCATTCTTTCTCTTATTTCATTAAATGTCACATTCATTCGCTTGAATTATTATTGAATAGTTTCTTCCTTTTTCTTTATTGGATGAGTCATCCTTATGAGATATATTTGACAACTGCAACGAAACTTAGTAATAAATCTCATTATATTCTCTTATATGTTTATACTCATATAATATCACTCACATTTGTGTTTTCACTCGATTTGACTTTTATAAATAATAAGCTCACACTTTCTTGCCTTTTACTACTCTAACTTCTTCTTTTGATTTTTTTAATTGAATTAAATAAACTCGGTTAAGTGATTTTTTTGTAATAGTCAAATAACATAAAAAAACAACGAATTGATAACGAAACCAAATTTTTAGAAGCATATAAACCTAAGAAGAATTTACGATTTACCAAAGTTGGTGAATTGAATACGATAACAACAAGGAATTGAATATCTTTTATAAAGATACTAATCACTTATTTTGTTAAAATTCGTATTTCTTTTTATTTCTTTCTTTTTTTTTACTCCTTTTTTTTTGCTATTCACTTTTTTTGCTTCTTTTTTTTTTTTTTGTGCTAACTTAATGCACAAATTTTGAAACAAAAGGGCGAAAATTGTACAATTATAATAACTACAAAATAATCAAAAAAAAGGATCCACATTTAATTTCTTTATGATCCTAATAAGAATTGAATAAATAAAAATGATTACAAACGAAATAAAAAGACACAATTTAACAAGAAAAGATAAAAACTACAAGACAAATGACAAAAGAATAGTGCTACGAATAAGCAATATCTGTGAACAGTGTGATAAACAAAAACTCAACTTTTTTTAAATAAAAGACACAAAATAATTTAAAAATAATCAAACATGATTTTAAAATCAAAACTTTAATACTAAATTAATGCGAACCTTAAGAATATAAATCTTAAAACTCAACAACTTTAATTGAGAATTCAAACCCTAAAAATACTAAAATTTATATTAAAAAAGTTTTAACCTAATGATTAAAAGAACCAAAAGCTAACAATAAATACCTTGACTTAATGATTCATTAATTACGAACTAGAAGTATCAAAAAAAAATTGAATGTTATAAGAAAGATTTCTTGATAAATTCACAAAATTCTCTAAATAACCAAAAAAAATAATTCTCACAATTTTAATTAAATAAAATCTAATTTGTCATTCAAATATTGTTTAAGTACCTTTTATATAAGGCTTATAAGTAAAATTTTAAACAACTAAAATTAAAAATTTTAATCTAAAACAAGTAGAAATAAAAAAAAATATAATCTAAATATCTAAGAATAAAATTCTTAAAATAAATAAAAAATGTAATTAATTAAAATATATACTTATATGCTATTCCTAAATATACTAGAAAACCTAATTAAAATGTTATAAAAATATCTCTCAAATAAGTTATGCTTTCACTCTTATCCTTGTAATAGTTTCAATTGCCACGTGAAACAAATTATTGTGAACTTGATGTTGATTCTTACTAAAGTGTAGTTAATGTTTATGAGTCAAGAGAACATATTAGTTGGCTGGAATGAAACCTTCAATCTTGGTTTTCTTACGATGTTGCTGCTAATTATGCATAAGCAAACTCAAACCAAAGAAGGAATTGGCAATCTGGTGACTTAAACAATGTTCACAAAGCACCCTATGAACACCCTAGAAATGGACGGTAATGGTTATTTCAAGAAAGTTACATTAAAAAAGTTCTTCACTTATTTAACATGAGTAAGGTAAAACCATTTTGTTCTTTATTTGTAGGTCATTTCAAGCTTAATTTAAGATAATGTTCTACAAGTGAGAAAGTGAAATAAAAGATTAAAAAAAAAGTGAATTATCCATCAACAATTCAGAGTTTAATGCACACCCTAGTTTGTACTAGGTTACAATTCAGTTCTCTTATTTGCAGCAATGCCAAGATCAACATCAAATTTAAAATACATCCTTAAGATAATGTCACCACACTTGAGATACTAACTTACGTCCATCCTAACAAGGAGTTCAAAAAAGGGCCAATTTGCACCAAAATCAGGTTTTGTGGAGAAAAACACCATTTAGTTTATCCAAAAACAATCTGCTGATAGCTGGTTTACTAATAATCAATTCGTAGCTGACAATTTATTACGATAAAAAAGCAAATGGATCTCTACAGACACTTCTCACAAAATAACCCCACTAAAGTCAAAACACCCTCGATAACCACAAATTCAAAGACAAGACTTGTTCAATAAATTACAATGATTTTATCTCTAACTTGATCATGCTATGTCTTATTTTCAACTTCTTGTTACTTTTTTAGAGAATTTATATAGCTCGGTTGAGGATATTTTATTTACTAAACACAGTAAGTTTCAAACTAGAAACTCAAAACTCAAACAAATTAGCCAAATGAAAGAAAAACAAAACGAAGTCAAAATACGTCCAATGACAGAGCATGATAAAGAAAACTAAACATCAACGCTCTCAAACTTCAACCACAGCCATACTGACATAACCAGAAAAATTCAATGTATACATTACCTAGCTTCGATTTCTAACATCTCTACAAGCTTGTTCCCATTCTCATCCCTCCAGTGAACTTTTCGCCGTGTTTTATCAGATTTCCTTTACACCCAATTGCATGTTGGACTCAAGAGAAGACTTGTTGAAGCAATCTCTTCTTCGAAATACTAAAAATTCTTTAAATTGAATGTTCAAAATTTTAAATTTTGGATGAATAATAAATCAAGTGAATAGTAAACCAATTTAATAGTAAACGATCCAACCAAATCAAGAACCAGTCAACATTGAACTAGTGAACAAAGAAATGATAGCTAGAATAATGAACAATAAAAAAATAAAATAAAATCTATTAACACAAAGATAACTGCTTCAAATTTGAAAAATGAGTCATAATGACTAGATTTTGAAATCTATATAATCTCATTTCTAACATATTTTTTAAACCAACTTCTTACTTTTAAACTTGCTCATATATCATCATAGACGCAATCTTGAGCTCAAATTCGTTTTGGTATTTATAAAGTTCATTAAAATTGTGTTATGTACTTGAATATCAACTCTTTGAGAATTTTTATTGTGTGTTCATTTTTTAATTGTATTTGATATTTTTGAGTATTGAATAAATACTTAGAAAAGAATATTAGTTATATAACTTACCTTGTAAAGGTTGATTGACGCCTTGAAAGTGGATTGTTGTGAATGGTTTAATTGACACCAAAGTACACCAATTAGTTGTAAGAGATTTAATTGATATCAGGAATCAATCAAAGATTTTTGGGGATAAAAGACTGAAGATATTGTAATCCTCAAATATAGTTGGCTTAGAAGCTTAGATGTCCGCTAGAGTTGTTGAACCGCCTAAAAATATCGTGTTAAATCTCTCTTCCTTTATTTTTATTGCATAAGTATGTTTATAATTGTTTCACATATTTGCTTACACAGAGCTTGATTTGATGTTATTTATTTGTTAATTGATTGTAATTATTTATTGAATTTTTTAAATTGCTTGAAATTAATTTTGGGTTGCATATTACTTAAAGAAATTTTTAAAAACCTAATTCACTCCCATTTCAACTTGACTATTTAGATTTTAGCAGATAAATAATTGCATCTTTATATATGTATTATATGGTAAGTAGAATTAATAAATTACTTAAAATGAATATAAACTTGATTTATTAGACAAAGTTCAAATAATTGATACTCTCAAAAATAACTAATTAAAAAATAATAATACTAGAGGAAGTACTTGCGAACAATGAGTTTATTTATCAAAACTTCAGTAAAATTCAATCTCTACTTTTTTATAATTTATTCTATATTTATTACAGTAACTCTATTTTTGTTATTTGAATAATCGACCATTGAAATATTTTTTAATCCTTTATAAGAAATACAATCATTGTCTAAATTTATTCATGACAACAACATTTAAAATGAGTATTATTATAACATCAATTACACTAACCATAATATAGCACGAAATTAGTAGAGCAAAATCATAGAAATCAACATTATTTAAAATACTTTCATATGATCACACACACACACACACACATATTTTCATAAATTTTTTATAAATAAAAGATTATTCAAAGTTGTTTATGAAATAAACATTTCATTATGTAAGATTATAAATTTTTTAATTTTTATTAGTCAAATGATTTATCTTAATTTTTGAAGTATAAAGACTGTAAATAGAAAAATTTGTGTGTATTTATTATATATTGAATTGACATTAATTAGAACATATAAATATATGTTTTTACACTATATGAACTAATTAAATAAATATTATTAACATTAATTGACACAAATTTTAATAAATTTGGTTAATTTTAATTCTAATAAAGTAATAAACTTACATTCATAAATGAAGTCTTTTTCAGATGTCATAAAGTTAGACTTATTAGATGATTAAAATCTCGAAAATCTATTAATTTAATTTCATATAGTGTAAAAACATATATTTATAAGATGAAATATCTATAAATGATGCTTACTCAAATTGTTTGTGGTGTTTGATTATGAATAAAATTATTTTTTATTTATAAATATAAATATATTAAAAATAATTATTAAAATATTCAGTAACATGACAAAAAATAAGAAATTAAATAGGCATGGCATTTAGTTTGGTTCTAATTTTGATTATAAGTGTCAAATAGATATCATTTTAGTGGTTATTTGTGATTTAAGACCAAGTTCATATTTAATTTTAAAAATATTAACTATATGAATTTTATTTAAATATACATGGACTTACTAGGGTACAACTTTAAACTTTTAGTGATAGAACTTGTTGACTTAAAAGACTAAATAATTATAAGATAATTTGGTTTAAACAGTCTCTGTGCTGCCTCAATCTCGACTCCAATCTCTTAATCAAACGTGTCTCATAGAAAAAAATGTTAGAATAAAAATTTGTAATCTCTTTTTTTAAAAAATAGATAAAAAAAGAAATATGATATTTTTATAAAAAAATAGTTCTAAAAAAATAATATGTTATTTTATATATAAAAAAGAAAGACTTTTTTTTTTGTCAAATAGTTCATATTCACTCACTAATTAAGGAACGAGTCCCATGGGTGAGAGGAAATTGATAATAACAAAAAAATTAGCACCAATTATTTTCTGCAAATTAAGGTATTCTCTAACTATGCGTGCAACAAAAACTTGGTTTGCTTCCGGGAGCCATACGACCATTTCGTTTATAATTGAACTAACAAACAAAATTTAATACAAACTTTTTAGAATATTTTCTGATGAATAATAAAAATTTTAGTGTATATCAATTCTTATTTCTTATAACAACAATTTTAAATTTATTTATATTTAATTGTATTTTTCTTACTCGGATCGATGACATGGAGAATTTGAATATAAACACTCTGTAAATACATCATATCATTACTTATTGTACTAACAATATTGTAATATCAGTGAACATAACAACGCACATATAAATTCTCATTTATCAATCATTTTATATAAATTGATTCGTCAAGATATTAGTGATTTAAGCCATGCAAATAAATGTAATATTTAATCTCTTATTCTAATAAGAATGATAACATTAATAGTTGATAGATGCACCGTACTGCTACTTACTGACGAGTTTAGTGGTTTACGCGCGCGCGTACAAATAAATAAATATCATTCATAACTATTATAATTAAAAGTTTGATGCTAAATTTTGAAGATGAAATTGGTAATATTTAATATAAGTTTAACATGTATTATATTAAGGTAAATATTAGGGGGTGTCATTGATAAATTGCCTTGTCATCGCAGAAGAGTAAGTAAAATAACTGCAGTACATAAACAGTTTTATTATCATTTTTAGATGAAGACCATGATTCAAAAATAAAATTAGAGAAGAGAAGAATGCAGGAAGAGCACAACACAAACACTGCCTTTTTCTATGTTGAATTGATTCAATTGAATTCGTACAACATTATAATATATTTGCATTTGCACTTGCTTTGTTACAGCGGGGGAAAAGCTCCAATTTCTGAAGAAATAAATAAATTTAAGCACCTCCAAGAATAAAGGAAGCATGTTTTTTCTCAGCTTTATGCATTCAAAATTCGGGTCCGGCTTCAACTCAGTTGAACTCGCTAACTTTTAAAGTTCAGTTAACCTGAACTGCGTTCTCAAGCTGCTGGAAAGGGGGACTCTGTAAAAAGTCAAGGAAACATGATTTGATTTTGAACAGAAGATATATACCTTGCTTTCACCACTACTCGGAATCACTTTCCATGCTCTCCATTCCTTTCAGTCCTCTTCGCCTTTGCTGTATATACAAAATTCATAAATCAATAAAAGTTACCCAAAGAACTGATAATAGAATCATAATCAATTTCTCTCTTTTTTATTTCAATTTATAAAAACAAATACATCCACTAGGTAACAGGGGGCCCCATAATCTACCTGGTACGAGTATATATGAAGCCACTTATGCCATCAGTATTCACCACATTTAAAATATTGAAAGTGGCCCAAACACCCTTACCTTTGACCAAATGTACATTTTGATCTTCTTGGCATCAAATATATTCACACATGCGCGTTGGTTAGTTTAACAGCGAATTTGAAGGAATAATAACAATCATAAACTGATTATAAATTTATAGGGTATTATTATAATTATAACAGAAAAATGGATAAATCATTCAAAGTAATATAATTATTTAACAAATTTTTGAAACCAGCGAGACTAAAGTGTCCTTTTAGCCAAACTTAGATGTATATGTTATTTAAAAAAAATTAACAAATATCGTATCATGATAAATATTACAAATAAATCAATGAAATTTACTTCAGCCTTCCTCCTTTTGGGCCCTTAGCTTTTGTGAAATAGTGGTGTCTAGCTGCCCTCCTTTGCCAGCCAAATACAGGCCAGGAACAATCAACTTGTGCGGTAAAAATGGAAAACACTCGTTTGATTCAGCTATTCGGCAGAGATTCTTTTATGGAATGGGACCATTTTATCGGTACATAACTCTAATGCATGCTCCAACAATGAAATAATTGTGATTTCACAAATTTAGCTTAGGTTATAAACTTTTCCCCGTTTGAAATACTCGATAAACAAGTGCTTATTAAGAAGACGGTGTTTAAGGAGGTAGCAAGGTAAGAAAATTACAGCTTGGAAAGAGAAAATTCACCTTCTTAACACTTTTCTTCTCTCTAACCTCGTACCGACTCTTAGTTAAATCGGACAACCACATCCCTGGAAAACAATACTGCCAAAAGCAAAACACCATAGCCCACAAACAAAACACTATTAACTGGAGAAATGTGTGTGTGTGTGTGCGCGTGTGTGTGTGTGTGTGGAGTAAACCGCTTGGAAGAAAAAAAAAACAAAAAGAAAAGTAGATGCTTCTTTGCTATTTTTTCTTCTTCTGTGCTTTAGTGGGTACCTGGAGAGTTCTATCAATATTCTTGGCTCTTTTCTTGGGTCTATGAGGGAGCTTTGCGCCTTTCATTGCCAGAAAATCGTCTTCTTTCTCCTTTCTGGACAAGGAAATATAAATCTTTGGCCATTCAATCACCTCAATAACGTTGACTTTTTCAACTCCAGCTCCGGGCCCAGCCATGGAGACTGTGTTAGTCATTGCTCCAGCTTCTTGCACTGATTGAGTTACAATAGAATCATGACTGGTGTGATCGACTCTGGCCACGAACCCATTTGCTTTCTCATCTTTTCTCGACCCAGAACCAGGCATCTTCTTTTCGATTTTGTCTGGAGATGTAGGAGATCCTTTGCCCTCCATAGATCTAGAAACAGCCCGAGCATTGCCACAAGCAACTTTTCTCGATGGTGACCCATTTCCTGCAGCAGACCGATCTTCTATATTCCTGGTCATTGACACCAAAACATGTAACACAAAAAGATAATAGATAATGCTTGATTTTGTATTAGTAAAGGTGCGGGTTTAGTCTTTGATGTTTAGACGAAGTTTTAAGAAGACGAGAAAAGATAGAATTTAATATCTACTTAACAGGAAAAAAAAAAGAAAAAAAAAAAAGAAGGCAAGCATATGCAGTCAGAAACATTACAAAATAAAATTTATTAAAAAACACAATTTTCAGAAAACAACAGTTACAAATTCCAACTGAAATGCAAAACGAAGAAGACAAAAAAAAGGGAATTCTCAAAGAGATAATACCATTTTCAAGATATAGACATAAGCATTAATCAAAGACGAAAAAAAATAATCTGTACTCGACAATATAACAATACGACCCATCAAAATAAAGCGAGAAACGAAGAACGGAAGGAAAAGGAAGGACTGAGGCTAAGCAATAGATTTGTTCTTGGACAGCCAAAGAAGGGAAGAGAGCTCAGAAATCGTAGATTTGCTCTTCTTTAAAAGGGCATAAGAGTAAATTTTCTAAAAAAAGTTCGTCTTCTACTGGGTTGTAATTCAATAGAAACTAAGGTAGCAATAACCATGGCCTCTAGAACATTTAGATCCACTCCGAAATTCACCAAATTCTTTCCAAACAATAAATAAACCAAACCAAACTTACCAAAATAAATCCTACAAGTTTTTTTTTTCAAAAAAAAAAACTCGACTTAGAAACATAAGAATCATGAAAAAGAAAAATCCAAAATAAAATCAATACATAAATTACAGAATAGCTTACGTTTCGTCCAAAAAAAAAAAACATAAATTACAGAATAGCTCATGTTTCAACCGAAAAAAAAAATTCAAAAGAAACAAAATTAGGCACCTGACGTTAATCAATCCAGAGGCTTCTTTGTTTTTAAGATTTGACGCTCTACTGCTGCTAGAACTACAATTAGCAGGCTGGGGAAGGGGCTTTGGTGGCGGCATAGGTGCAGTAGAGAGTTTATCCATAAAGCCAGATCCTCTTCTTTGAATCTTACTAATATGTTGTTGTCTGCCTTGAGACGAAGAAGAAGAAGAATCATCAGTCACTGAGCGGATCTCTGTTCTTGAAAGCCTTGCTCTCTTCTTCTGTCCCCATTGCAATAGCACATCGCCTCGACTCGGGCTAATATCAACTCCTTGTCTCCGGTTCTCGAGGTAGCTAGCGCGCCTATTGTTGTTGGTTTCTGAGAGCAGTGAAGAAGTAGGTGCGCCGTCACGATTAGTGTCGTTCTGATGGTTTTCTTGAGTTTTTGATGGGGATCTGAATCTGAAAACTTTTGTTCCTTCAAAATTGGAATGAAATCCTCCATTATTCGTGATTGTTTTCCCAAATTCACCATCTTCTTTGCATGCTGTTGTTCTCAAGTTGGGTTTTTTTCCACTGCTGAAAGGAGGATAATCTGGACTTACTCTCTGATATCTGTTAACCAACAACATAACAACATTTGCCATTATCATCAAATATTAAAAGGGTCAAAGTTGACTGGCCAATCATACGAATCAAAACTAGAATATAAATCTGACGACGAAAAACAACCAGAAAATCCAACAAATCAAGCAAGAATCGAGCAAAACTCAATAACCAGCTTTTGAATTTAACAAACACAGTCAGCAACCCCTGCATGCAAAATCTCAGAAATTGACCCAGAGAACAAAACTACAAAGCTTCAACTTTTGTTATACTAAATGTTTCTTATTTCATTCTGCTCAAATGTTTTAGCTTTTTCTTTCTCCTCACCAATAATGATACACACAGACACTCATCTTCTCTCCCAAAACTATTCAGTTTCAGAACTTGTTAATCTGATAATGAAGCAGTAGTTCAAATAAAATCAAAGGGAGAAATGGAATTGTCATCCGAATCTCACTGCAACAAGAACAGGATTCGCCAGATCCACGACAAGAAAGAAGAAAATAGAAAAACAAGCTGATTCCAGAAGGGCATATCAAGGGAAGATCAAAAGGTTTATGAATTATTAAACGCAAAACAGGCAGACCTCATCATTATATTGGAACAAATGCAAGCGGCAGTAAAACAATAATCAAAATGAAACGGCGGCGTTCTTCTTTGTTGGGGGGAAGGAAGGCAGAGTTGTTGCTGTTGAAGAAGAAACAGGGAAAAGAAACGACGTAGGAAACCAGTAACCTGGAGTAGAGGAGAAACGAGGGGAAGCGAATACTTTTTTATACATATATATATAT
>CP135572.1:336775-362598 GCA_032401905.1 Swietenia macrophylla
TTATTAATCTTTTGGTTGGCTAGTTGATTTATGATTATAAAAAAAAATAAGTCATGTCTTTTTATAAAATTTGCTATGAAATGACATTACGACAAATCTTAGAAAATTATTTAATAAAACCTCTTTTAACTAAACAACCAATTTTGAGTTTACATGGGCACAATTTAATTTGATTTTTAAAAGTTTATAATAGAAAAAATGTTGAACTGAATCAACTTAGTCCAATTTGATTTTATAGATTTTTTTATTTAATTTTTAATATATAATTTTATTGTTTATTATATTTTTTTAAATTAATAATTTTTAATAAATTACTTTTAAAAAGTGATGAGCGATACTAAAAATTAAATTTTATGTTTAAACTAATGTTGAATTCAGTTTTTGATTTTAAAAAATTAAAACTAAAAACTAAATTAAATCATTTGTGTTTTTAAATAAAAATTAAATGATATTTCTTTTATCATAAAAACCGAAAGAAAATAACTAGTTTAAATTAGTTTAATTCAATTTTTTCAAACTCGCTTAAATTGTTAGAATATCAATTGAAAATTAAACCTTTATTTTCTATATTTTATTAAAAACAGATATTATTGAATATGGATTTTATATAAACATGAGGGAGTATTTGTTGACATATTTATAACTAACTTTATAAACTCATTTAGTTTTAACAAAAAGAAAAAATTTAATCATTTTATTACACTAGATTCAAATGTGTGATCTTCAACTTGAATAAATAAGCTAAGGTGAGTAGTTTCCATTGTTTTCTATTGTCTATTTCTCCATTAAAAATGCGATATCATATCAAAATTCATTAAAGCATACTTGTAATTTTTTTTAATTCAATGCTATAATGGGATTGTTTAAACATTTACTTTTATTGATATACATATATTCATGAAAATTTAGCTCCAATACTAAATTTTGTAAGTAAATTTAGTCAAAGTAAAAAAATAAAAATTAAAAGAGTTACAATTTTCTTAATTACAAGCAAAAGAAAGCTCTTTAGAATATAGAATTTTATACCTTAAAATGGAAGATTTCTTTGAGTTCAGTCATAATTTAGACATGTTTTTAATGAAAAATACTTATTTTCACTTACAGTTGATAGATGTCAATACCCGACAAAGCCTTAATTCAATTGAAGGCTATTAGTATTAGTAGATAATTTTTTTACTGAGTGACTGAAGGTTTGTGACAAAGAGAACAACTGTGGAGAAAAATATATGGAGTAATTAAATTTAATTTTTTATATAATTTTTTCAATAAAATTTTAGTATTAAAAATTTACATTACCTAGATATTACTCTAATATTAAAAATTTAAAAAAACTAATATTTTATAACATTGAAAAAATAGACATTTTAGACCAAATTAATAAAAAATTAATAATGTTACTAGGCCCATCCAATGTCAACACTATCGATGAGAACAATAGTATTCAAACTAGTGATGTAGAGTCCATTCAAAAATAACAAAGGTCCAAAAAGGCTCAAAATCAATTGAAGGAATAGTTTGATCTGAAACTATTATCCAAGACATACACCACCCGGTATCCAATATGAAAAAAGATCCAAATATGTTAGTACCCAATACACATTTATGAGTGGAATATAGATGACAGATCTGAGTATGAAATCATGAACTTCCTTCAAGAAATAAGTATGGCCGCTATAGCATATAAAATACTCAAAAACACAAACACACAGCAGCCAAATATATAGTAACAGAATTCACCGGATCTCTTAAGTACTGGTGGGACAACAGTCTTGGTATACACACTCAACAAAGCATACTCAATTACACTAAGAAAGTTCAAATTGAAGATAATCAAGGATTTATTACTGAACATGAAAAGCAAAATACTGTAGAAGTCTTCATACATACAATAGGCATGCATTTCATAGGCAACTCTCAGAAATAATTACAAAGTTCAAAAATAGTCTTAACCAATTTTAGGTATCCAACCTTAGGAGACTTTAAATGGTACAAAGATGTGTCATCACCCATATTTTTCAAAGACAATACTATAATGTATCTTTCTAGAAAGAAAGATTCATTTCAAAATTACCCAAATTTTTTAGTGATAAGATACTTAAAAAGTTAGTTGAATTTACAAAAGGAAGCTTAATTCCTTGGGACTCAATAACTTATGGTTAACTGTTTGTTTTTGTCAAAAAAGAAAGATTAGCTGATACGAACCTCGCTAAGAATAACGAGATCCAAACTTAACAAGGAACCCGAGATTGTTATACGATCAGATTTGAATGGAATCTCGACCCGTTGTTTATAAAAAAACAAGAACCTCGGTATAATATAGATGCCACAAACGGTGATGGAAGTCCATTCGATAAGTCACTGATGAACGCCACAAGAATAATTCTTGATAACTTTGAATAGTTTTTGAAAGAACTAAAGAGAAAATAACTCTCAAATTTTGACTAATGAATTATGATTGCTTCTTATTCAAAGGTGTCTTTTTATAGGCAAAAATCGTAGCTTGTACTTACCTAAGACAGAAAGAAAAGCTAACTAATTAAATAGACTTATAAATGAACTCAAACACTCCAAGGAAAGCTGACTAATTAGGTAGACTTATAAATGAACTCAAACACTCCTAAATATTCCTATTTTACTTGCTAAAAAATTGAGTTTAGATTTGGTCAGACTTTTTTAGAGTTTGAATCATGCATATCCATCTTTGCTGGATATGTAGACCAAGCCCAATGGGTCTCCACGAATTCACTTGGGTCCAAATTTCTTGAATTAGCCTGTTAAGTGCATCTTTGAATTTTTTTACTTAGGCTCTCGTAACTGGACTAATCGGAACTTGAATTGAATTCTTTGAAGTTGTGCCGTGATTTGTATCATTTTTCTCCTCTTGAAAAGGATTTGTCCTCAAATCATCACCTACATCAAAAAGACTCAAATCAGCAACATTAAAAGTAGCACTTACATTGTATTCACTTGGTAAATTTAGTTTGTAAGCATTGTCATTGATACACTCTAAGACTTGAAAAGGGCCATCTCCTCTTGGAAGTAATTTGGAACGCCTTTACGTCGGAAATCTCTATTTTCTCATATGTAACCAAACCCAATCTCCTGGTTCAAAAACCATCTTGCGACGCCCCTTATTGACTTGTTTTGCATACTGTTCCGTTCTTCGCTCAATGTTGAGTCTTGCTTTCTCATGAATTTGCCTAACAAATTCAGCTTTCTTTTTGCCATCTAGATTAACTTGCTCAATCATGGGCAAAAGAGATAAATCTAATGGAGTTAATGGATTAAATCCATACACAATTTTAAATGGAGAAAATTTAGTAGCAGAATGAACAGTACGATTATAAGCAAATTCAACGTGTGGTAAACAATCTTCCCAAGTTTTAATATTCTTACTAATAACAGCCCTTAACAAAGTACATAAAGTTTTATTTACTATTTCGGTTTGACCATCAGTTTGTGGATGACAAGTAGTAGAAAATAATAACTTAGTACCTAACTTACACCACAAAGTCTTCCAAAAGTAACTTAAGAACTTAACATCTTTATCGGAAACAATTGTTCTAGGCATACCATGTAATCTTACAATATCTTTAAAGAACAAATCAGCAATAAGTGAAGCATCATCCGTTTTGTGACATGAAATAAAGTGTGCCATTTTAGAAAATCTATCCACAATCACAAAAATTGAATCTCTACTACGTTTACTCCTAAGCAATCCTAACACAAAGTCTATAAAAATATCAATCCAAGGCTCATTAGGAATGGACAATGGTGTGTATAAACCATGGGGTTGCTTTCGGAATTTTGCCTGCCTACATGTGACACATTTAACCCAAGTTCTCTCAACATCTCTTTTCACGTGTGGCCAAAAGAAGTGTTCTTGTAAAACAGTTAATGTTTTAGCTATCCCAAAGTGTCCCATCAATCCTCCACTATGTAATTCTCTAACTAATAAATTACGTACAGAACAATTCGGTATGTACAACTTATTTTCTAGAAATAAAAAACCTTCATGTCTAAAGTACTTACCATTAGGGGGTTTTCTCACAAGCTATATACTCTTCACTAAAGTCAGGGTCTGAAGGATAAAACTCTTTAATATGTTCAAAACTAAGCAATTTAGCATCAAGAGTAGAGAGTAATGCGTACCGACGAGAAAGTGCATCTGCAACCACATTCTCTTTACCTTACTTATATCGTATGACGTATGGAAACGTTTCAATGAACTCCACCTAACGAGCATGTCTTTTGTTCAGCTTGTGTTGTCCTTTCAAGTGCCTCAATGATTCGTGATCAGTGTGAATCACAAACTCTTTGGGCCAAAGGTAGTGCTGCCATGTTTCTAAAGCTCGAATCAATACGTATAATTCATTATCATAAGTCGGGTAGTTTAAAGCTGCTCCACTTAGTTTTTCACTGAAATACACAATCGGTCGTCCTTGTTGCATAAGCAAAGCTTCAATACCTACACCAGAAGCATTACATTAGATCTGAAATATTTTGTTAAAGTTAGGTAAAGCTAATAAGGGTGCGTTTGTCAATTTTTGCTTGGTGAGCTGGAACGCCTTCTCTTGCTCTTCTCCCCATTTGAAACCAATGTTTTTTCTTTATTACCTCAGTGAGCGGTGCGGCTAAAGTACTAAAATCTTTCACAAACCGTCGGTAGAAACTAGCGAGTCCATGAAAACTTCGTATGTTGCCTATGCTCGTGGGACTCGGTTCTTGAATTGCACTAATTTTCTCTTCATCAACCTATATTCCTTGTGCACTTACAATGAAACCAAGAAACACAAGCTTATCGGTGCAAAAAGTGCATTTCTTTAAGTTAGCAAATAACTTATCTTTTCTAAGTACATCTAAAACCAATTTTAAATACACAATATGATCATCCAAGTTTTTGCTATAAATGAGAATATCATCAAAATAAACAACGACAAATCTGCCTATGAATGCACGCAATACATGGTTCATTAATCGCATAAATGTGCTCGGTGCATTAGTTAAACAGAAAGGCATTACTAACCATTCATACAAATCGTATTTTGTTTTAAAGGTAGTTTTCCATTCATCACCCTCTTTCATGCGTATTTGATGATACTCACTCTTTAAATCAATTTTTGAAAATATACAAGCTCCATGCAATTTATCTAACATGTCGTCTAAGCGAGGAATGGGATGTCGATACTTTACCGTAATGTTGTTGATCGCTCGACAGTCAACGCACATTCTTCAAGTGCCATTCTTTTTAGGTACAAGTAAAACTGGAACGGTACATGGACTCATGCTCTCCCTCATATAACCTTTCGCCATCAACTCACTTACTTACCTTTGAATCTTTTTTATCTCCTCAGGATTGCTCCTATAAGCTGGTCGGTTTGGAATTATCGCACCAGGTACAAAATCAATTTGATGTTCAATCCCTCGAATAGGAGGTAATCCTTGTGGCGTTTCTTCGGGAAAGACATCCTCATATTCCTGCAAAAGAGAAACCATAGAGCTAGGTAAAGCAGAATCAATCTCATTAGTATTTAAAAATGCCTCTTTGTATAAAAGTACAATCATTGGCTGATTTTAAAAACTTCGCTCTTTTTATTTCACTCTCTTTTGCATAAAAATTTGTTTTTCTCTCTATTTTGTTTTCAATGACTGAATCTGCACTCTTTTTTTCTCTTTCAATTTTTTCTCTCAAATTATCACTCGAATTCTTTTTATCTCTTTCTTTCTTTTGATCACACTCCTTTCGTAACCACACTTGATCCTCATACACTTGTTGCGGTGTTAAAGGTACAAGAGTGATTAGACGTTGATTAAGTACAAAAGAGTACTTGTTCGTAAAGCCATCATGCTTCACACACCTATCAAACTGCCATGGACGCCCTAGCAATAAATGTCCAGCTTGCATCGGTACTACATCACACAACACTTTATCTTCATATTTGCCAATCCGAAATGCAACTATCACATGCTTATTTACCCTCATCTCTCCACTATCATTTAACCACTGCAATTTGTAAAGTTTAGGGTGCTTTAACGTGGGTAGTTCTAATTTTTTCACCATTATTGTGCTTGCAACATTGGTACAACTACCACTATCAATAATCATACTACACACCTTGTCCTTGACGTGGCATCTAGTATGAAAGAGGTTCTCTCGCTGCACTTCTTTAACTTCTTTTGCCTGCAAGCTCAACGCTCTCCTGGTTACTAATGTCAATGCATCAGGGGCTAAATACTCCTCTTCGGTGATGTTCTCCAATGGTAGCATGTCATTGGTGTCAGAATCTTCATCGTCAGTCACAATGTCACCATCATCTTGCATCATCATAACTTGCGTGTTTGGACATTGACTTGCTATGTGTCCTCTGCCTTGACATTTAAAACATTTAATGTCACGATTTCTAGAGGTAGAAATGTCAATTTTACCTTGAGAAACGTAATTGGTGTTTTCATACTTGAGCTCAAATTTGTGCTTAGGTGTTGCGGATGTTTGCAGCTTGTCTTCTTTTTTTGTGGAATTCGGTTTCCAAAAGAGTGCACTTGAACTTTGATTTAGACGTGCGCTGCCCCTCCTCTTGAGTTGGGACTCAATTTTGATGGCTATGTGAACCAAATCCTCTAATTCTACATAATGTTGCAATTCCACCGCGTTTGCAATTTCTCGATTCAAACCACCCAAAAACCTAGCCATAGTAGCTTCTCGATCCTCTTTTATATTCGCTCGGATCATAGTTATTTCCATTTCTTTATAATAATCCTCCACGCTCCGGTTGCCTTGCGTAAGATTTTGTAATTTTTGATACAACTCCCTGTAATAATAGCTTGGAACAAACCGTTTTCTCATCATAGTTTTCATCTTTTCCCATGTTTTTATTGGACGTTCTCTGTTTTTTCTCCTATTTAAAATCAATTGATCCCACCAAACAATAGCATAATCAGAAAATTCAATGGCTAAAAGTTTTACCTTCTTCATCTCAGAGTAGTTGTGGCAATCAAAAACTAGTTCCATCTTCTTTTCTAACTCAAGATAAGCCTCGGGATCATTCTTGCCTTGAAATGAAGGCACATTCATCTTAATGCTGCCCAAATTATTATCCTCCCGATTCTAATCTTTTTTAACACGTTCAACTCTCCTATTGCTACCTTCCGAGTGTCTATCTTCTTCCTCAAAACTATTGCTGTTATTTTCTTCAAAATCTTCTACTGTACGCCATTGTTAAATGCTTTCCCTCCTATTCCTCCGATTGACATTTTCTAATCTATCCAACCGTTCACTAATTTGCTCTAGTTCCAGCTTCATCATCCGTCTTATCTCTCCCACTAAAGCTTCCATGTATAGCTTTAAATTCATCCCTGTTTGTGCTTTCTCGTGGTCTTGTTGTGACATGATTTCTGCAGGAGATAAGTTACAAAAAAAAGGACCTCACAATTCTCTCCCTTACGTGTTTACACTTAAAAATATGAATCACTCTGCACTCGTGTTTCACTCAAAAAATTTGCGGCTTTTATTCCTCTAATGCTCTTACCACTCTTGCCTTTTTCCACTCAATAATTCTCTTTCAATTCTTTTGAAACTAATAAACAATAACTAAAAATTTCTTGCAACAATTATTCAGGACTTACGATGGCAAAATAAAGGTTGAAAATAAGGTCGTTCACGGATTTTAAAGATTTTAATTTCGCACAAAGTATTTTAATTTTAAACTCACTGATTTGGAAATTGAGAATCACAAGAAATATATTAAAATTTGATACACAAATATTAGGGTGTTGATGACAAAGTAAAATATGAAATTTTCGTTTTTTTTTTCGTTTTTTTTTCACTTTTTTTTTCTTTCTCTTTCTTTTTTTTTCTTTCTTCTCTTTTTTTTTTTATATCAAGAATTGCGAAAAAAATAATAAATTGCGAAAAGAATAACAAAAGGGATAGGCAAACTTGACGCTAGAATAACTTTTGCTTTGATACCAAATGATACGAATCTCGTTAATAATAACAATACCCGAACTCAACAAGGAACCCGAGATCGTTATATGATTAGATTTGAATGGAACCTCGACCCGTTGTTTATAAAGAAACAAGAATCTTGGTATAATGTAGACGCCACAAACGGTGATGGAAGTCCGTTCGATAAGTCACTGATGAATGCCACAAAAATAATTCTTGATAACTTCGAATAGTTCTTCAAGGAACCAAAGAGAAAATAACTCTCAAATTTTGACTAATGAATTCTGATTGCTTTTTATTCAAAGGTGCCTTTTTATAGGAAAAAATCATAGCTTGTACTTACCTAAAATAGAAAGGAAAGCTAACTAATTAAATAGACTAATAAATGAATTCAAACACTCCAAGGAAAGTTGACTAATTAGATAGACTTATAAATGAACTCAAACACTTCTAAATATTCCTATTTTACTTGCTAAAAAATTGAGTTTAGATTTGGTCAGACTTTTTTAGAGTTTGAATCATGCATATCCATCTTTGTTGGATATGTGGACCAAGCCCCATGGGTCTTCACAAATTTACTTGGGTCCAAACTTCTTGAATTAGCCCGTTAAGTGCATTTTTGAACTTCTTTACTTGGGCTCTCATAACTGAAATAATCGGAACTTGAATTGAATTCTTTGAAGTTGTGCCATGATTTGTATCATTAGCTTTGTGTCAAGAACAAAAAGAAAAGTAGAAAACTAAGAGATACTAATTTACTCAAACCGTAGGAAATTTTTGTCAATATTATAATTACGAAAAGATTCAACCACTATCCCGTAGGAATAGGAATAAGCTCAAGCCTATTACCTACTATTCTAAACTCAAAAAACAAAAGGCTCAATTCAGTGAGTCTTATTACAAATCAAATAAGAAGTACAAAACCCAATACCGGCCCTATAAGAAGTACAAGCCCAATAAGAAAAAGGATTTAGTCTATTGGACTTATAAAAAGCCCGGACATACTTCAAACAACTATAAAACCAAAAACAAGATCAACGAGATTTTCAAAGACCAAGATGACCTTAGGGAGAAATTTGGCCAACTCTTATTAAGTGAAAACTCCAATAGTACTCAAAAGTATGATAGTTCTAATGATATTCAACAAATAGACAACCTTAGTAACAGTAGTGAAGATACTCAACATTATAATTGTTCTGATCGTATATGCAACTATACTAGTATCAATATGATTAGTAGAAACAAATAAGATAAACAATTTCTCTTAGACATTATAGATAAGATTGATGATCCAAACACCAAGAGGAAGTATTTATTCAAGTTCAAGGAAATCATTACCCAAGAAAATCAAGTCAGTAACCCAGAACCTTTTAGCCTTAACAAAATTTTTGAGAAATACCCTACTTAAAACCTCTTTAGGCAAGTTACAATAGGAGAAATTCAAGAAAAAGTCAGTATTTTCAAGAGACAAATCAAGGACCTAAACTAGAAACTCCAAGAACAACAGATTTAACAACTTTAAACCAATGTTAGGTTAGAATTATTAGAAAACTTTGAAAACAAGGGAAAAACTATTATCAATGATCAAACTACAAATCAACAAGCTGAACCAAGTTAGATCTTTAACCTAATTCAATAATTAGATGATAGTGATTTCATTCAACTTATCAATAGGATAAACTTTCAAAAATGGTACATTAATATCTCTTTACACATAGATAATAGTTTTCATCTCAACACAACTACATTAATTGATTCAGGAGCCGATCAAAACTGCATTAAAGAAGGTATTATTCCAACTCAGTATTATGAAAAAACCTATGAAAGGTTTAGAAGTGCAAATGGTTCAAATATCAATGTTAGGTACAAGCTATACAAAGCCCAAATTTGTAACTAAAATTATTGCTTCAAAAATAAATTTATTTTAGTCAAAAATCTCAGCCAAAACATCATTCTAGGCACACTTTTTCTTACTTAAATCTATCTTTTTCAAGTAGATGACAAAGGAATCCATACTCAAATGTTAGGTACTCAAATCACCTTTAAATTTCTATTCCCCATTGATAACAAAGAAATAACTTTACTCTAACAAAACTCTATTAGTCAACAAATCAATCTCATAAAAAATAAAGAAAGTCACATCCAAGTTTTATAAAAAGAAATTCATCATTCCAAGGTAGAAAAATAATTAGGGAATCCTACTGTCCAAACAAAAATTTCTGACATTCAAAAATTTTTCGAAAAAGAGGTATGCTCAGACCTACCTAATACTTTTTTGGCAAGGAAAAGGGATATTGTTTATTTACCCTACGAAAAAGATTTCAATGAAAAACAGATACCTACTAAAGGTAGTTCTATCCAAATGAATCATGAGCTCCTTGAACATTGCAAAAACAAAATCCAAGATTTATTAAACAAAAATCTCATTTGTAAATCAAAATCCTTTTGGAGCTATTCTGCTTTTTATGTCAATAAAAATTCAAAAATAGAAAGAGGAGTTTCTAGGTTAGTCATTAATTACAAACTATTAAACAAAATTTTACAATAGATTAGGTATTCACTCCCTAATAAGAAAGACCTACTCAAATAATTGTATGATTCAATCATAATTTTCAAATTTGATATGAAAAGTGTATTTTGGCAAATTCAAATAGCTGAGCAAGTTAGGTACAAAACTGCCTTTATAGTACCATTTAAACATTATGAATGGAACATAATGCCATTTGGACTCAAAAATGTACTTTCAGAATTTCAAAACATTATGAATGAAATATTCAATTCTTATTCTCGATTCCTTATCATGTACATTGATGATGTGTTGATATTTTCAAAGTTCATAGAATAACATTTCAAACATCACCATACTTCCTTTCAAATAGTCAAAAAGAATGGTTTAGTGGTGTCTGCCACTAAGATGAAATTATTCCAAACCAAAGTTAGGTTTCTAAGCTAGGAGATTTATCAAGATACTATTCAACTAATCAATAGGACTATTGAATTTGCATCCAAATTTTCAGATAAAATCATAGAAAAAACTCAATTACAAAGAATTTTAGGATCTCTTAATTACGTAGCAGATTTTTTTTTCAAATATTAGACAAATTTGTGAACCTTTGTACAAGAGATTACAAAAGAATCTAGTCCTTTGGACAGACCAATATACTCAAGTAGTTAAGTTAATCAAGAACAAACTCAAGGTTATTCCAAGCATAACAATTCTCCATCCTAGTGCATTCCTTGTTGTGGAAATAGATGCTTTAGACATAGGATATGGAGGAATTTTCAAACAAAAGTTAAAAGGAACAAATAGAGAATCAATTGTTAGATATCATTCAAGTATCTAGTTAGGATTTCAAAAGCATTACTCAACAATCAAAAAATAGATTTTATCTATTGTTTTATGTATCATAAAATTCTAAGATGATTTATTCAACAAAAATTTCTTATTACAAATTGATTGCAAATCTGCAAAAAAAGTTTTAAAAAAGATGTGAAAAATCTTGTTTCAAAACAAATTTTTACCGGATGGCAAACAATTCTTTCAAACTTTGATTTTTAAATTACCTATATAAAGGGAAGGATAATTTCCCTCCTAATTATCTTACAAGAGAATTCTTACAAGGAAAACCAAACACTAAAGAAAATACTTGAAAGAATTCTTAGAGAGTGCTCTGAGAGAGTTTCGAAAGAAAAACCTTTACACTTAACTTTATTCAAACCAAACAAAATCTTCTCGATCAAACCAGCCAAACATTCATGGAAGAAAGAAACAACTTCTTCACTGAAGAACAATATAAAGAACAGCAAGCGGACCAACACATGTTTCAAAATCCTCTACCTCTTCAAATTGAGTATGTTCAATTATCTTTTTCTTATACTCAATTATTCACCAACATTCACCCTAAATTCAAAATCTTCTTAATGATCTAGATCTCATAAAAAACCATTACGGTACGAGAATATACTATCCAATACCAATAACAGGCTTCAATTACCTCTTTGCACAACATCGTATCAATTTTCATTTCTATTCACCAATTTCTTTTCTTGATCTCCATATTGTACATACCATTAAACCAAATTATAATCATGAATATATCGAGGTCAATTTAACAATACAATATGCAAACTCCCCATGCCAAACCTTTCCTTAAGTATACCATTACTACCATAAGTAGACAATCATAAAAAAAATTTATTTAGCAATATTTTGATGAACAAAAATGTAGAAAAAATTGTTATTGTGCAATAAATTTTAGTGAAACATAGAGAGATTATTATTATTCAGGTGTTTTAGAATACAGGGTTTGAAGAATCGAAGCAGTAGCAGTAAGAGTTATTCATATTTTGGTAAACCGGGTGCTCTCGGCAGTAAGACCCGAGAGAGGCCATAAGACTGTTGGTCAGCCTAAGTGCTCTAGTAACTTCTCTGATTTTAGAATTTTGTATTTTAGAATATTTGAATGATATTAGTCTCAAAGTGTCGGTCTAAGATTATTGTTCATTAATAACTTTGATTATGTCTTGTTCAATCAAAGCTTAGGAATTTAGTTATATCTTGTGTATCAGTTAATTAGTTAATTATCTAAAAAGCTTATAACCAAGATCAACAAGTTTCAGAAAACAATAGTGAAGAATTAACAAATTCAAATAAATTGTCAGACGACCCCTTTGGTGGTTCATTATCTCAAGATCCTTTTGGCTACTGACAAAATGAATCATTCAATTCAAGACAATTAACTATTCAACTTCAATGATTAAGTGAAGATAAGACACCTTTTGGTGCAAAAAGTTTTCAAGATCCAATTATCAAAAGAAGACAAATAACTTTCGACACATTATTCAACTTTTGAAACCCGCATGCAATTATAAAGACAACTTTGTCAAAAGTTGATATAATTATTCAAGATTTTTCAAGATTCGTCATTAAGTCCAAAACAAGCTTTTCAAAAAGAAAACACGATGATGTTTCTTCAATTATTCAATTGTAATAGTTAAATCTTGTATGTATTTATACACTCAAAATCTAGAGCTTTAGGCGAAATTTGGAAAGAATAGAAAACTTAGTGCTAGAAAGAGAAAAATCCTACTCTAAGTGAAGCTTCAAAATTCCTATACAATTCTACTATAAAAATTTTTCCATCTACAATAAAATCTTTCAATTTTCAATCATTTTCTTTTATGTATTTCTTACATTAACATTAAAACATTTTCAATTCAAAACTTCTTTAATTAAAACAGGTTAAGTATAGGTAATAATTTGAATATGTATGACTGATTGTTTAATTTTATATGAGAATTTTTGAAATTAAACTGAGGGGAACTCTTATTTTTATGGGTAGATAACTCAGGTTGGGTAGAAGACCCTATTTTGAGTAATTAAGAATAATAAAGAGGAGGAAATTGAGAAAGAGGAATTTTACTTGTTTGTTGCTTCTTTATTGCGTAGTCTGAGACTTTCATGATTTGTTTGTTGGCATAATGTTTAAGTGTTTGGTTTTCCTTGTAGGAATTTTCTTGTAAGATAATCATTCTCTTGTAAGATAATCATAAAGGGAATTATCCTTTCCCTTTATATAGGCAATTTGAAAATCAAAGTTTGAAAAAATTGCTTGCCATTTGGCAAAAATTTGTTTTAGAACAAGATTTTTCACATCTTTTTCTAAAACTTCTTTTGTAAATTTGCAATCAATTCGTAATAAAAAATTTTTGTTGAATAAATTATTTTAAAATTTCATGATGCATAAAACAATTGATAAAATCTTCTTTTTTAATTATTGAGTAATTCTTTTGAAATCTTAACTAGATACCTGAATGATATCTAACAATTGATTCCCTATTTCTTCTTTTTAATTTTTGTTTGAGAATTCCTCCATATCCTATGTCTGAAACTTCTGTTTCCACAACAAGAAATGTACTAGGATGGGGAATTATTAAGTATGGAATAACTTTGACTTTGTCCTTGATTAACTTAACTACTTGAGTATGTTGGTCTGTCCAAGAGACTGGATTCTTTTGTAATCTCTAATACAAAGGTTCACAAATTTATCTAATATTTAGAAAGAAATCTGTTACGTAATTAAGAGATCCTAAAAATCTCTGTAATTAAGTTTTTTCTTTGATTTCATCTGAAAATTTGGATGCAAATTCAATCGTTCTATTGATTAGTTGAATAGTTCCTTGATAAATCTCATGACCTAGGAACCTAACTTTGATTTGGAATAGTTTCATCTTAGTGACGGACACCACCAAGCTAATCTTTTTGACTATTTAGAAGAAAGTATGGAGATGTTTGAAATGTTGTTCTATGGACTTTGAAAATATCAATATATCATCAATGTAAATGATAAGGAATTGAGAACAAGGATTGAATATTTCATTCATAATGTTTTGAAATTCTGAAAAGACATTTTTAAGTCTAAATAGCATCACATTCCATTCATAATGTTCAAATGTACTGTAAAGACAGTTTTGTACCTATCTTGCTCAGCTATTTAGATTCGCCAAAATCCACTTTTCATATTAAACTTAAAAAATATAATTGAATCATATAATCATTTAAGTAGGTCTTTCTTATTGGGGATTGAATACCAAATCCATTGTAAAATTTTGTTTAATGGTTTGTAATTAATAATTAGCCTAGGAACTCATCTTTCTATTTCTAAATTTTTATTGACATAAAAAGCAAAACAGTTTCAAGGGGATTTTAATTTACGGATGAGATTTTTGTTGAGTAAATCATAGATTTCTTTTTTGCAATGTTCAAGAAAGTCATGATTCATTTGGATAAGTCTGACTTTGGTAAGTATCTGTCTTTCATTGAAATTTTTTTCGTAGGGTAACTGAATAATATGCCTTTTTTTTTCCCAAAATGCATTGGGTAGGTTTGAGTATACTTATTTTTTCAAAAAACTTTTAAATGTCAGAGATTTTTGTTTGGATAGTAAGATTCCCTAATTGTGTTTCTACCTTGGAATGATGAATTTCTTTCTGAAAAGCTTAGATGTGACTTTTTTTTTTATTTTTGGTATAAGATTGATTTGTTGACTAATGGAGTTTTGCTGAAGTAAAACTATTTCTTTGTTATCGATAGGGGACAAGAATTTAATGGTGATTTGAATACCTAACACTTGAGTATGGATTCTTTTGTCATCTACTTGAAAAGGATAAATTTGAGTAAGAAAATGTGTCTCTAAAATGATGTTTTGGTTGAGATTTTTGACTAAAATAAGCTATTTTTGAAGCAATAATTTTTGTTATAGATTTGGGTTTTAGATAGTTTGTACTTGACATTGAAATTTGAGCCATTTGCACTACTAAGCCTTTTATAGATTTTTTCATAATATTGGGTTGGAATAATATCTTTCTAATGCAGTTTTGATCAGCTGTTGAATCAACTAATGCAGTTGTATTGAGATGAAAACTATTGACTATATGTAAATAGATATTGATGTATCATTTTTGAAAGTTTAACTTAGTGATAAACTTGCCTAAAGAGGTTTTGAGTAGAGTATTTCTCAAAAATTTTGTTGAGACTAAAAGGTTTTGCGTTACTGACTTGATTTTCTTAAATAATGATTTCTTTAAGCTTGAGCAAATATTCCCTCTTGGTGTCTGGATCATTAATCTTATCTATGATATCTAAGAGAAATTGTTTATCTTGTTTGTTTTTGCTAATTATATTGATACTAGTATAGTTACATATACCATCAGAATAATTACAATTTTCAGTATCTTCACTACTGTTACTAAGGTTGTCTATTTGTTGAATATCATCAGAACTATCATACTTTTGAGTATTATTGGAGTATTCACTTAATAAGAGTTGGCTAAATTTCTCCCTAAGGTCATCTTAGTTTTTGAAAATCTCGTTGATCTTGTTTGTGGTTTTACAATTATTTGAGGTATGTCCGGGCTTTTTATAAGTCCAACAGACTAAGTCCTTTTTCTTATTGTGTTTTGTACTTATTATTTGATTTGTAATAAGACTCATTGAATTGAGCATTTTGTTTTTTGGGCTTAGAATAGTAGGTAATAGGTTTGGGCTTGTTTCTATTCTTACGGGATAGTGATTGAATCTTTTCGTAACCATATTATTGATAAAAACTTCCTACGGTTTGGGTAAATGAGTATCTCTTAGTTTTCTTTTTTTCTTTTTGTTCTTGACATAAAGCTGATCCTTCCTTTTTGACAAAAGCAAACAATTTACCATAAGTTATCACTAAAGAATTTAGGTAATCCTGAAATGAATCTTTGTTTCCAAAAAGACGTATTTCAGCCTTGTCTTTGAAAAATATAGGTAATAAACACATCTTTATACCATCTACAGTCTCATAAGGTTGGACACTTAAGATTGGTTAAGACTATTTTTAAACTTTATAATTCTTGCTAAGGGTTGCTTATGAAATGCATGCCTATTGTATGTACGAGGACTTCTACAGTATTTTACTTTTCATGTTCAATAATAAATCCTTGATCATCTTCAATTTGAATTTTCTCAGTATGGTTAAATATGCTCTATTGAGTGTATATGCCAAGACTGTTGTCCCATCAGTACCTAAGAGATTCGGTAAATCCTGCTACCATGTATTTGGCTGCTGTGTGTCTGTGTTTTTGAGTGTTTTATATGCTATTATAGCCATACCTATTTCTTGAAGTATGTTCATGATTTCATACTTAGATCTGTCATTTATATTCCACTCATAAATGGATTCTCTTGTGTATTAAGTACTAACATATTTGGATCTTTCTTCATATTGGATATCAGGTAGAGTAGATCTTGGATAATAGTTTCGAGTCAAACTATTCCTCAAATTGATTTTAGGCCTTTGTTATCTTTAAACTCTATCTATTTAAATGGGCTCTATATCACTAGTTTGAATACTATTGGTCTCATCGATAGTGTTGATGTTGGATGAGCTTGGTAACATTGTCAATTTCTTATTGATTTGGTCTAAAATATCTATTTTTGAAAAGATAATTGATTCTTATTGTGGTTGTGGTAAATTATAGGGTTTGAATAAAGGTGGTGAAATATTATAAGGGAATTGGTTAGGCTGTTTGGTCTGGATATTATCTAACTTATCTTCTATATGACTAACTTGTTTGGAAATTATATAGAGGATTTGACTCTGGTAGTTGTTTTATTCGTAGACCTTTTTGATGTCACCTAAGTTTGTAGTATCTGTATTGGGTCTGTTATCAGCCATTTTGAATGGAGATATTAGAACATTATTCTCAGCTACCTTAAAGTTAATTAAATGTAATGCTGGATGAATAGATTGAATAATACCATAATTTTTAGTTTCTCATTTCCTAAGTTGACTATGGTTAACATTCATATTTATGGTTTTGAAAGAATATTCTATGTTATGATTGTCTAAGTATATTTGGAACCATGTGAGGATTGAAATATTGACTTTGAGTCTATCCATTTCTTTGTACCAAACTTTTCGAATTTGAGTATGTTTTGTCTTATCAAAGATTTTGTAAAATCTTGTTTAATGGTTTGTAAATAATGATTAACCTAGAAACTCCTCTTTTTATTTCTGAATTTTGATTTTGTTTGGTTTAACAAACAAACTAAAAGAAAAAGAAAGGAGAGGACAAATGAAATTACAGTAGTTTACGCTTTGAATTGATTAGCCACACAACATAACAACTGGAAAAACGTTCAAACAAATAAACAGATCGACTTGAAACCCATTTCAGACAATCTCCCATTTTAGAAGTAAAGTAAAACAAAGATCACAAAGTGTTTCAGCTTCTTAATCTCAGCCATCTTCTCATTATCTTGCGTCAATTTGTTTCCATAACCAGTTCAGTTTCAGACTAAATAAATCATGTACTAAATCTTGTAAAACATCGTATGTTTGCAAGCCATTCTAAGAATTTTGAAGTATTAATCAACAATTATACATTTACAACACATCTACATATTGGTAAATTCAAGCAAAAATCATGTAGTATTGATCTGGGGTCAAATAAGATATCTATTTGATTTTACCATGTCATTACATGCAATGGATGTCATTAGCATGAGTGTGACAATCAGTTTATGCTGATTTCTTGCACATGTAAAGCAAAGCAAGTTATCCCCATTCATACATGCAGTATAGGCAAATGGGCTATAACATTTAATACTCTTGCCTTATGAACTACATCACAAGTCACAACCTTGTGAACATGCTCCAACTTTGCTTACCATAAGGAACAATCAGAAGATTTGCTTCTAGGTTTATCGATCTAGCGAAAGAGCCTTGGAACTGATCTTTTCGGTACTTTGCCTTTAAGCTTTAATCTTCTATATGATTCTTTATGTGGCAAGGCCTGATTGGCCCAGATTCATTTCTCTCTATAATAACTATTTTAGCTGTAAAAACACAGTGAACCAGTAAAAACACACAAGGCAGGTATTCAACTTCTTAACACAAACTTTTATGTGGTCTAAACCATGCACCAAGTCATAGCTTAGTTAAGTAGGTTTTCTAAAAAATGTATTTGAAAGGTATTGAACCATTACCATTAAGTACTTTTACCAAGTAATTAATTATCAAAACTTTTTCGCTACTCACAATACATTCCTTTTCTCGTATTTTACTTTTTGAAGAATGCTATTAACGTACAAATCAACAGGTAAAAATGCTTTAACCTTACCCGTTTCAACAAGTTCACCAACATTTTTGCGATTCCACAAACCAAAATTGTCATTGGTAAAGAAATTTTCTGACTTTCAGTGATGCTAATTAACAACTACATTCACACAACAAAACTATAAGCTAACTTTAATACATGAATGAATCAAAGAGTTTTACAAGGAATAGTCATACACCTAAAAGACTGCATAGAAAGTACTACAAAAGTCTAGAGACTATAATATTAACCCAAAGGAAACCTTTGATAACCCATTCCTGTAGGCTGAAATTTTCAGGCAACTAGACACTTACCCATAGCAAAAGGGAACATGAGAAAGAAAAGAATAATAATGCACCATTTGCATTTTCTAACATAAGCACAAAACAATTACAGCATGCTCAACCTAGCTTCATGAAAAGAAATAACAAATATATGGCTAATGATACGAACCTCTTCAAAATAACGAGATCCAAATTCAATAAGGAACCCAAAATAGTTCTATGATTATATTTGAATGGAATCTCAACTTGTTATTTATAAAAAAATAAGAACTTTGGTATAATGTAGAAGTCATAAATGGTGATGGAAGTCTGTTTGATAAGTCACTAATAAACGCTATAAAAATAATTTTTGATAAGTTGAATAGTTCTTTAAAGAACCAAAGAGAAAAGAACTCTCAATTTTTCTGACTAATGATTCTATTTTCTTCTTATTCAAAGGTGTCTATTTATAGGCTAAATTATTACAAAATAAGTTTTTAAAATACTTTAATTATAGGCCATCTTAATTAAGGCTAAAAAATCATATTTTCTACTTACCTAAAATAAAAAGAAAATAATCAACCAATTAAATGGCTTTACATGCCCAAATTAAACAAGGAAAGTTAACTAATTAAATAATTTTACAAATGAACTTAAATACTCTTAAATATTCTTATTTTACTTACTAAAATTGAGTTTAGATTTGACCTGATTTTTTTAAAACTTGAATCATGCAGATTCACCTTTGCTAGATATATGGACCAAACTCAATGGGCTTCCACGAATTTACTTGAGTCAAAACTTCTTGAATTAGTCCGTTAAGTGCATTTTTTTTTATTTATGCTCTCGTAACTAGACCAATCGGAACTTAAATTAGATTCTTTGAAGTCGTGCCATGATTTGTATTATTCCCCCTTTCTTGAAAAAGATTTGTCCTCAAATTAGCACTTATATTAAAAGGACTCAAATCAACAACATTAAAAGTAGTACTTACATTATACTTACCGGTAAATTTAGCTTACAAGCATTGTCATTGATACACTCTAAAACTTGAAAAGGGTTATCTCTTCTCGGAAGAAATTTGGAATGCCTTTGCATCAGAAATCTCTCTTTTCTCATATGCAACCAAACCTAATCTACTGGTTCAAAAATCAGCTTACGACGTCCCTTATTGGCTTGTTTTATGTACTGCTATGCTCTTCGCTTAATGTTGCGTCTTGCTTTCTCATGAATCTGTCTAACAATTCAATTTTCTTCTTGCCATCTAGATTAACTCGTTCAATCATAGGTAAAGGAGATAAATCTAACAGAGTTAATGGATTAAATTCATATATAATTTCAAATGGAGAAAATTTAATAACAGAATAAACAGTACGATTATAAGCAAATTCAACATGTGGTAAACAATCTTCCCAAATTTTAATGTTCTTTTTAATAACAGCCCTTAATAAAGTAAACAAAGTACTATTTATTACTTCGGTTTGACCATCAGTTTATAGGTGACAAGTAGTAGAAAGTAATAACTTAGTACCTAACTTACACCATAAAATCTTTCAAAAGTAACTTAAGAACTTAGTATCTTTATCGAAAACAATTGTTCTAGACATACTATGTAATCTCACAATCTCCTTAAAGAACAAATCAGTAACATGTGAAGCATCATCTATTTTGTGACATGGAATAAAGTGTGCCATTTTAGAAAATCTATCTATAATCACAAAAATTGAATCTCTACCACGTTTACTCCCAGGCAATCTTAACACAAAGTCCAGAGAAATATCAATGCAAAACTCATTAGGAATGAGCAATGATGTGTATAAACCATGGGGTTGCATTCGAAATTTTGCTTGCCTACATATGACACATCTATCACAAATTTTCTCAACATCTCTTTTCATGTGTGGCCAAAAGAAGTGTTCTTGTAAAACAGCTAGTATTTTAGCTATCCCAAAGTATCCCATCAATCCTTCACCATGTGATTCCCTAACTAATAAATCACGCACGGAATAATTCGGGATATACAACTTATTTTCTCGAAACAAGAAATCTTCATGTCTAAAGTACTTACCATTGGGGGTCTTCTCATAAGCTCTATATTATTCACTAAAGTCAGGGTCTAATAGATGAAACTCTTTAATATGTTCAAAACTAAATAATTTAGCATCAAGAGTAGAGAGTAATGCATACCTACGAGAAAGTGTATCTGCAACCACATTCTCCTTACCTTGCTTATATCAAATGACGTATAAAAACGTCTCAATGAACTCCACCTAACAAGCATGTCTCTTGTTTAGCTTATATTGTCCTTTCAAGTGCCTCAATGATTCATGATTAGTATAAATCACAAACTCCTTGGGTCAAAGATAGTGCTGCCATGTTTCCAAAGCTCGAACCAATACATACAATTCCTTATCATAAGTCGGGTAGTTTAAAACTGCTCCACTTAGTTTTTTACTGAAGTACGTAATTGGTCGTCCTTCTTGCATAAGCATAGCGCCAATACCAGAAGTATTACATTCGATCTCAAACATTTTGTTAAAATTAGGTAAAGCTAATAAGGGTGCGTTTGTTAATTTTTGTTTGATGAGCTGCAACGCCTTCTCTTGCACTTCTTCCCACTTGAAACCAATGTTTTTCCTTATTACATTAGTGAGCGGTGCGACCAAAGTACTAAAGTCTTTCATAAACCGTCGGTAAAAACTAGCGAGTCCATAAAAATTTCGTACATCACCTATGCTTACAGGACTCGACCATTCTTGAATTGCACGAATTTTCTTTTCATCAACCTGTAATCCTTGTGCACTCATAATAAAACTAAGAAATACAAGTTTATCGGTATAAAATGTGCATTTTTTTAAGTTAGCAAATAATTTCTCTTTTCTAAGTATATCTAAAACTGATTTTAAATGCACAATATAATCATCCAAGTTTTTGCTATAAATGAGAATATCATCAAAATAAACAACGACAAATCTGCCTATAAATGAACACAATACATGGTTCATTAATCGCATAAATATGCTCGACACATTAGTTAACCCAAAAAGCATTACTAACCATTCACATAAACCGTATTTTATCTTAAAGGTAGTTTTCCATTCATCATCCTCTCTCATGCGTATTTGATAATATCCACTCTTTAAATCAATTTTTGAAAACACACAAGTTCCATGCAGTTCATCTAAGATGTCGTCTAAGCGAGAAATGAGATGCGATACTTTACCGTAATGTTGTTAATCACTCGGTAGTCAACGCACATTCTTCAAGTGTCATTCTTCTTAGGTACAAGTAAAATTAGAACAGCATATAGGTTCATGCTCTACTTCACATGCCCTTTCGCCATTAACTCACTTACCTACCTTTGAAGCTCTTTTGTCTCATTGGGATTGCTTCTATAAGTTGGTCGATTTAGAATTGTTGCACCAAGTATAAAATCAATTTGATGTTCAATCTCTCGCAAAAAAGGTAATCCCTACGGCGTTTTTTCAGGAAAGACATCCTCATCTTCCTGCGAAAAAGAAACAATAGAGTTAGGTAAAGTATAATCAATCTCATTAGTGTTTAAAAACGTCTCTTTGTACAAAAATACAATCATTGGTTGATTTAAAAACTTCAAACTCTTTTTATTTTACTTTTTTTTGCATAAAAATTTATCTCTCTATTTTGCTTTCATCAACTGAATCTGTACTCTTTTTTTCTCTTTCAATTTTTTCATCCTTTCCTTTTCTTCCTCTCGAATTGTCACTCATTTTCTTTTTCTCTTTATTCTTTTGATCATTCTCTTTTCGTAACCACACTTGATTCTCATACACTTGTTGTGGTGTCAAAAGTACAAAAGTAATTGGTCATTGATTAAGCACAAAGGGGTACTTGTTCGTAAAACCATCATGCTTCACACACCTATCAAATTGCCATAGATGCCCAAGCAATAAGTGTCAAGCTTACATCGGTATTATATCACACAACATTTCATCTTCATATTTACTAATCCAAAATGTAACTATCACTTGCTTATTTACCTTCATCTATTCATTATCATTTAACCACTGTAACTTGTACGATCTAGGGTGCTTCAACGTGGGCAGTCCTAATTTTTTCACCATTGTTGTACTTGCAATATTAGTACAACTACCACTATCAATAATCATACTACACAATTTGTCCTTGATGTGGCACGTAGTGTGAAAGAGGTTCTCTCGCTGCACTTCTTCAACTTCTTTTGCTTACAAGCTTAATGCTCTCTTGGTTACTAACGTCAATGCATCAAGGGCTAAATACTCCTCCTCGGTTATGTTCTCCAATGGTGGCATATCATCAGTGTCAGAATCTTCATCGTCAGTCACAATGTCACCATGGTCTTGCATTACCAAAACCCGTTTGTTTGAACATTGACTTGCTATGTGTCCCCTGCCATGACATTTAAAACATTTAATATCATAGTTTTTAGAGATAGAAGTGACAATTTTACTTTGAGAAACGTGATTGGTGTTCTCGAATTTGGTTTTAAACTTGTGCTTGGGTGTTAAGGACGTTTGTGGCTTGTTTTCTTTCTTTGTGAAACTCGGTTTCCAAGAAGATGCACTTGAATTTTGGTTTAGACGTGCACTGCCCCTCCTCTTGAGTTAATGCACAATTTTGATGGCCATGTAAACCAAATCCTCTAATTTCACATATTGTTGCAATTCCACTGCATTTGTAATTTCTTGATTCAAACTACCCAAAAACCTAGCCATAGTAGCTTCTCGATCCTCCTTTATATTCGTTCGGATCATAGTTATTTTCATTTCTTTATAATAATCCTCCATGTTCCAGTTGCTTTGTGTAAGACTTTATAATTTTTGATACAACGCCCTGTAATAATAACTTGAAACAAACCATTTTCTTATCATAGTTTTCATCTTCTCCTATATTTCTATTGGGTGTTCTTTATTTCTTTTCTTACTCAAAATTAATTGATTCTACCAAACAATAGCATAATAAAAAAATTCAATAACAGCAAGTTTTACCTTCTTCGTTTCCGAGTAGTTGTGACAATCAAAAACTAACTCCATTTTCTTTTCCTACTCAGGATAAGCCTCGGGATCATTGTTGCCTTGAAATGAAGGCACTTTCATCTTAATACTACCCAAATTATTATCCTTCCGATTCCAATTTTTTCTAATATATTCAAACCTCTTATTGCTGCCTATCAAGTGTCTATCTTTCTCCTCAAAACTGCCATTGTTATATTCCTCAAAATCCTCTAGTAGACACTGTTGTTGAACTCTTTCCTTCTGATTCTCCCGATTGGCATTTTCTACTTTATCTAACTATTCACTAATTTGCTCTAATTCCATCTTCATCATTCATCTCATCTTTCACACTAAAACGTCAATGTATAGCCTTGGATTTATCCCTATTTGTACTTCTTTATAGTCGTGTTGAAACATGATTTCTGCAAGAGATAAGTTATTAAAAAAAAAAAACCTTATAATTTTCTCCCTTACGTGTTTACACTCAAGAATATGAATCACTCTGCATCCGTGTTTCACTTAAAAATTTGCGACTTTTATCCTCTAATGCTCTCACCACTCTTACCTTTTTTCACTCAATAATTCTTTTTAAGTTCTTTCCAAACTAACAAACAATAATCAAAAATTTATTGCAACAATCCTTCAATACTCACTACGGTAAAATAAAAGTTAAAAATAAGGTGTCTCACAGATTCTAAATATTTTAATTTCGTACAAAATATTTCAATTTTATACCCACTAATTTAGAAATTGAAAATCACAAAGAAAATCTCAGAATTTAATACACAAATATTAGGGCATTAATAATAAAGTGAAATATGAAAGTTTTTTTTTTGTTTTTTCCACTTTTTTTTATATCAACAATTGCAAAAACAATAACAAAAGGGACAGGCAAACCTAAAACTAGAATAACCTTTGCTCTGATATCAAATGATACGAACTTCGTCAAAAAAATAAATCATGAATTCAACAAGAAACCCAAAATCATTCTACGTTCAAATTTGAATGGAATATCGACCTATTGTTTATAAAAATACAAAAATCTTGGTATAATGTAGATGCCACAAACGGTGATAAAAGTCTGTTTGATAAGTCATTGATGAACACCACAAAAATAATTCTTGATAAGTTCGAATAGTTCTTCAAAGAACCAAAGAGAAAATAACTCTCAATTTTTTTAACTAATGAATTCTGTTTTCTTCTTATTCAAAGGTGCCTATTTATAAGCTAAATTATTACAAGGCAAGTTTTTAAAATACCTTAATTATAGGCCATCTTAATTAAGGCTAAAAAATCATATCTTCTACTTACCTAAAATAAAAAGAAAATAATTAATCAATTAGATGACTTTATGTGCCCAAATTAAACAAGAAAAGTTGACTAATTAAATAGCCTTACAAATGAACTTAAATACTCCTAAACATCTCTATTTTACTTGTTAAAATCAAGTTTAGATTTGGTCTAACTTTTTTAAAACTTGAATTATGCAGATCCATCTTTGCTAAATATGTGGACTAAACTAAATGGGTATCAACGAATTTACTTGAGTCCAAATTTCTTGAATTAGCGCGTTAAGTGCATTTTTGAACTTCTTTACTTGTGCTCTCGTAATTGGACCAATCGGAACTTGAATTGGATTCTTTGAAGGAGTGCAATAATTTGTATAAGCTAAACACATGCCAATCCACCATCACCAGTGAGACATGCTGGGAAATAGAAATTTTGTGAGAAAAAATAAAAATAATAAATATCTGGTGATCATCTTTAACTCAGCAAATACCCCACTACAATGAAAAAATGTAGAGGGGAAGAGGGATGGTTATCATCTTCTGCTCAAGAAATAAAAGAGGTAAAAAAGAAAAGAATATTCAAGCCATTATATTCAAGTCAAAAATTAAGCCCCAGATGGAACAGATAATATAGAAAGAAAAGAAGGATGCGATAGGGGAAGTTGAAAAATAGGCATACCCT